>JASVEL010004699.1:0-268128 GCA_032618575.1 Nicotiana noctiflora
TAAAAAAAGTTAATATCAAGCTAATACACTTAGATATATATAAGCATGATTCTGAAACCGGACGTATAAGCTGGTATCTAGCTACTTCTGTTAGTTAAACTCTGAATCAGGATTGATTTAATCGAAGAGGTAATAAGTAGCTTAGAAGTTTAAATTGTATTATCACCTATCTTCACTTAAAAATGATTTATATACAGATTTATTTTAGACTTCTGTGATTGCAAACAACTCAAGCATGTTTAGTTAATGTTACAACACTGTTTCCCTTTAATTAAAAAATAAAGTGACAAAAATAAGTTTTGCAGCTAGTATCATAATAATTACTTAAATATCATAATCAGACATATAGTATAACAACAATGATACAAATTACTGTGCTAGAATTTTAGTTGGTTGTTAGATATTGCAATTAGTAGTGATCAAAAATGTCATCTAGTATCGTTTAAAAATGATTAAGTAGTAATGCTGAATAATAATTGTTCGAGTGCTGTTGTTGAAATAATAACTTATTTTTTTGCTTATATAGTCTGGGCCTAGTCATGTATAAAGGCTCAGATCTGGTTAATATGGTACCTGTACCCTCGAGTAGGAACAATAGCATACATTGGGCTCCAAATGCCCAATTGTCTTGAATAATGGGCTGATGAGCAGTCTGAAGTCCATGCCCAATAATGAATAATGTCCTTGTCACGCCCCAAATCGAGGGACATGACCGGCACCTGACCGGGTTGCCCCAGTCAAGCGGACCTGGGTGCCTTTCATTCCCACGCGTTACCCCTGTGTTGACTGTTTCTCATTAACCAAATATATTACTAATCGTAATGACTGATTTCATAATAGATAAACATAACCACGTGATTGATTCACTAACAAGTTCATAATTTATATTTACAACGCCCCATACATATACATAGGCCACAATCCCACAGTTTACATGTCTATGGAGCCTCTAGGATACAAAAAGGGAAATACAATACTTGCCGGTAACAAGGCTCCGGCTATACCTTTCAAAACCAAAATGAAATCCAAACCGAAGTGGCAAGAACCACACAAGTCCCCGAGGAAGAAAGGGGCTCACCAAAACGGGCAGTGGAAGGAGAAGGATACTACTGCCGATGAGCTGAAGTGCCTGCTACTGATCCACCTACAATCATGACACGAATGTAGCGCCCCCGGCAAAAGGGACGTCAGTACACTTAAATTGTACCGGTATGTATGGACAAACTTTGTCCCAAGTAAACTCAAGCCATTAAATTACATCAACAATTAATTAAGCCAGCCAACCATGTTTCCACATTTTCCTCATTTCAAATAATTCTCACACAAAGCACTTTCTACAATCAACCAATTTAACAATAACCAATCAATCACGTAAAGCACAAGTAGTCAAACAAAGGGGCAATCGGTGCCCCACAGGTTGCAAACTCTCCTGCTGTCTCCTTTCACAATTTCACATTATTGATTTTTGTATCAATATTCAATAGCGATTTCGATCGCTTTCCATCCTTATTGCCCCTGACCACCCTTATTACCCCGGCCACCCTTATCACCCCAACCCACACCTTATTTCACCACGTTGCGGCGCGCAACACGACCCCGCCTTACAGTTGAAAACACAACAATTTCAAACAGCAGATAAGGTACTACACACAATTTCAACAAGTTCAAATAAGCAACTTACACATTGGTTCATGTTCTCAATTTCTTCTCAATTCAATATCACAACCATGTTACAATATTTCCACAATTCAAGTGTTTCATCTCTTTCCACAATAAACCAATTCTCAAGTGTTTCATTTGTTTTCCACAAGGTACCATATAGGCCATCATAGTCATTATTCACAATTCCTTTGCCAAATTAAACTCTCATTTTACATCACTCATAGCTCGACAACAAACTTTGAATATCCAACAACAACATCAAGAATTTCACACAATTTGTCAATTTAACACGAAACAAACAAACTTCACACATATAGGCGATTTCACAAGAATCAAAATTAGCCATAAATACCTGGTGATGATTTTTCCTCCTACTTTATGCTTACCCAAGATATCCTACTCTTGCCAACCTTGTTCTTGAAGACTCTTACTCCTACTCACTTCTTTTTACTAGAAATCAAGTTCAATAACCATGCATGAGTGTAAAAATTCTATTTTCAAAAGCTATTATATGCAAACCTCTCTTTACCCAATTTAAAACTGAAAATCAAAGAAAATAGTTAGGGTTTTTACCTTGAAAAGATTGGGGAAGTTGAATCCTTGCCCTAGGATCCCTTGGAATTAGGTAGTTGGAACAATCTTTGAAGATGAAGAACTTCTCTCTAAAAACCCTCTCTTCTCTCTCTAATTTTGGTGAGATGATATGATAAAATGAAGAAGAAAGGTGTTATATTAAAGAAGAGATCGGGTCAAAATGTTACAAAAATCGGGGCCGGGGTCAATTATGCGGTGCACTATGCGACCGCAGAATCAACATGCGGTCCGCATAGTGACCGCAGAATTGCCCCAAATTTTATACAGGTTCTGTTAAGGAATGCGGTCACTATGCGGACCGCATGTTGATTCTGCGGTCGCAAAAGTGCACCGCAGATTTGACATGCGATCGCATATCGACCGCACTTTTGACACGATTTTGGGCAACTCTCTGGAATGTTTTGCGGCAAGAATGCGGTCCGCATGTTGATTCTGCGGTCGCATTCTTGACCGCATATTTGACACTTTTTCGGAAACATTATTTCTCTATATTTTTGAAACTTAAATCATTACCAAGGGTCCGAACCGCGGCTCGCAAGCTCACCGCGAAGAATTCTACGCATTCCTAACACATCATTCGGACCATGACACCACATCTACTAGGTTTTATGCACAAAAATTTTACGGGGCCTTACAGTCCTGGACTCCAATATTATGGCTTAAAAATTTAACATAAAAACATATATGAATTAGGAAGAAGAAACAAAAATAGAAAATATAGTATATGAATAGGATTGAACTTTAAAAATAAGGGACGAGCCTCGTTACAAAAAAAAATAAAAAATACACGGGGCCCCCAAATAGATTTCAATGTAAAATTCTAGACTCGAAAGTACCGTTTAGCAAATTTCACGGTCTTTCCCAAAGTTAATAAGACGTAGGCATTATAGGCACCATTAATGAAATTATATTCCTAATACGGGTGCACATTTATGTGACCCAAATCTCAAATCCCGGCGAAACTGAAATGCACTAAAGTCACAAGCGTACTAGCTACGGTGTGACTCAAAATGCATTTTCGTGATGTCGCAAGTCTTTAAAAATAACAAAGTGAGACATTAATAACACTTGAAATTGAAGCATATAAGGAAATCAGATAAAAATAGATACGGCAGTTGAGCGACCGTGCTAGAACCACGGAATCCGGGAGTGCCTAACACCTTCTCCCGGGTTAACAGAATTCCTTGTCCGGATTTCTAGTTTCACGGAATGTTAAATAAAGTCATAATTTCCTCGGTTCGGGATTAAACCGGTGACTTGGGACACCATTATTTTCCCAAGTGGTGACTTTGAATATTAATAAATAAATCCTGTTCCGAATGTTCTTTAATTGGAAAAACTTTTTCCCTATTATTATTATATCCCTTCCCGGGGTGTAGTAGTAATTAGTGGCACATTACCTTCGGGTAAGTAGTGGACAAGAAAAAAAGGAGGTGTGACACTCCTCAGGGGGGAAAGTGGTCACTACTTTAATGGGGTGGCATTGGAAATAGGGTCTCAGCTTTTTCGAAGCCGTGACCAGTGCCAGAGCCAATTTTTTGACGTGTGGATACCTTGTTTCGGCGTCTACTAGGGTTTTGATGATGTAATAGATAGGTGATTGCGTACCTTTTACTTCGCAAACCAACACTGCGTTGATTGCGACTTCTGATACGGCCAGATATATTAGTAAGGGTTCGTCTGGTTCTGCCTTTGGCAGTTGCGGTGGTGATGACATGTACGCTTTTAGTTCTTGCAGGGCTTTGACACATTCTTCGTTCCAGTGAATTCATTGTCTTTTCTCAGGATGCTGAAGAATTTATGGCATCTGTCCGAGGATCGAGAGATGAAACGGGAGAGGGCAGCTATCCAACCCGTCAATTTATGGACCTGCTTTTTGTTGTTAAGCACTTCGGGTATTGAAGTGATTGCTTTGATTTGATCAGGGTTGACTTTGATGCCTTTTTGGGACACGAGAAAACCTAAAAACTTTCCCGACGCCACGCCAAAGGCACATTTTTCGGGATTCAGTTTCATCCCTTATCTTTTTAGTATTTCGAAGGCCTCTTGCAAGTGGATGATGTGATCTTCCTTTTTAGCAGACTTCACTAGTATGTCATCAATGTAAACCTCCATGGTCTTGCCGAGCTGTTCTCTGAACATCTTGGTGACCAATCTTTGATACGTGGCCCTCGCGTTTTTTAGCCCAAATGGCATCACTTTGTAGTAGTAGGTACCCTGATGCGTGATGAACGTAGTTTTTTCTTGGTCTTCTTCGGCCATTAAGATTTTATTATAACTGGAATATGCATCCAAAAAACTTAGCAGTTCATGTCTGGCAGTGGCGTCGATTTGTTGGTCGATGTGCGGGAGGGGGAAGGAGTCCTTGGGGCATGCCTTGTTCAGATCGGTGAAGTCCACACACATTCTCCATTTCCCGTTCTTCTTTTTGACCATTACTATGTTGGCGACCCACAGCGGGTACTTTGACTCTCTAATAGAACCGTTGGCGAGTAATTTGTCCACTTCTTCGCGGACTATCGCATTAATTGCGGTGTTGAATTTTCTTCTGATTTGTCGTACTAAGGGATGTAATAGATCGACGTTGAGTTTGTGAGTGGCAATGTCTGGCGAGATCCCTGACATGTCTGCATGGGAAAAAGCAAATATGTCTGCATGGTTAGTTAAAAATTCACGATACTTACTTGGGTTGGTGAGCATGTGGCCGATGTATACTTTCTTTTCAGGGTTGTGGCGATCCAGCTGAACCAGGTCGAGGTCCTCGATCGTCGCTTTATAGCGTTCCACAATGTCTGGGTCTGAGATGGTATCAGTCGTCGGGTCCATTTTGGTCCCCGACATGGATAATTTTTATGCTTCTACGCTTTTCCTTTCAGCTCTCGGGTGTGGGCGCAATCCTGTGTTATCTTGTAACACTCTTGCACTGTGCGTGACTTTTCTTTGATGCTAAATATCCCCCATGGGTAGGGAACTTGACCACCTGGTACAAACTTGAGGGGATTTCTCGCATGGCATGTATCCATGGGCGTCCGATGATAACATTGTACGCCGTTTCTTGGTCCATTACGTGAAAAATCATCTCCAATGTGACTCCCCCCGCAAGGACAGGCAAAATCATTTCTCCTGATGTATGTTCCACTGCATTGTTAAATCCAGTGAGAGTTATACAACGGGGTATTATCCTATCCTCGAGTCCCATCTGTAAAAGGACTCTTGGATAGATGATGCAGGCGACGCTTCCATCATCGATCATGATTCTCTTGATGTTTGTATCAACAATACGTAAAGTGATAACTAAAGATTCATAATGAGGAAAACACAAGGCGTTGACATCAGACTTATCGAAGGTGATACTCCATTCGAAGTCATCGTACCGGTCGTGGGAGATGGTTCACTTCAGCCTGTGTGTGTTGGCGAATTTGACATGGTTGATAGTGATGTCGACGCCTTCTCTGATGATCATGTTTATTGTTTGGCTTTTCCTTGTCGCTAAGCAGCTCCTTTAGGTATCCCTGGTTTAGCATTCTGACGACTTCCTGTCGCAGGCCTATGCAATCTTCGGTCCTGTGTCCCCGCTCTTGGTGGAATTTGCACAGGACGTTTGATTTCCTCGTAGCGGTATCTAATTTAATTTTCTGAGGCCACTGCACCTTGGTGCCAAGATTTCCCAGTGCGTACACTATCTGTGAAGGAGAGACACAAAAGTTATGTGATGAAAGCAAAGGGGGCGTACCTCTTTCGTTCCTGAGTGAGGCGAGATGTCGTTGTAACGCGTCTGTATGAGGATGAGGCAGATGAGGAGACCTTATGTATTGCTGATGCCATTCTTTACTTGGTTGAGGGGGAAGTTCTCGACGTACTTCGTGATGTCGATCTTTCCTTGTGTCTGAGTTTATAATAGTTAGTCGTCGGGCCGGCCCGTTGAGATCGTCTTCGTCTGCTCGTACCTCAGTGCAGTAGGCGTTGTGGATCTCGTCCCAAGTTGTGGGAGGATATTTCATAAGCCGGCTTAGTAGCTTCTTAGTGTCTCTGGAACCGTCCCTGCTGAGTTCGTTCTGAAAGGCAGCTACCGCCATGCTTTCCGACACGTTTGGCATGTTCATCCTCTCCCTGTTGAATCTAGCGAGGAAGTCCCTGAGGCCCTCGCCCGTGATTTGACTGACGGAGAAGATGTCATTCACCCTTGCCCCTACCTTCTTTGTGCCGGCGTGTGCGGTGACGAATTTGTCCGCCATTTCTTCGAAGGTTGAGATCGCTTTGGCGGGCTGTTGAGAGTACCATGTTAGGGCTCCCCCGGTCAGCATCTCGCCGAACTTCTTTAGCAGCATAGATGGTACCTGCTCTTTCGACAGGCCGTTACCTTTCACGGCGGTGACATAATGGATGAGGTGATCCTCGAGATCGGTGGTTCCATCGTATACCCTCAGATAAGGAGGCATCTTGAAAGTTTTTGAGATTTTGTAAGGTGCGGCTTCCTTGAAGTAGGGTTGTTCTACTAACCTTCACACGTCACGTTTGGGTAGCATTTAGACGCTCCGGGGATCTTGTCGACCCTATCCTGATGCTCTTTCATTTGGTCGCGGAGGGCCTTGTTTTCGCTCTCCATTTCTTCTATTTTTCTCAGAATGGACGCCAGTGTGTCATCGTGGATTTGCGTCTCGGCGGGTTGGTTGTTGGTTCGCGCCTCCTCTTACTCGTCCGCTATGGTAGCGATACTCGTCGTCGGTACTGCTTTTGCGTGGATTTGTGGTAATTTTTCCACTAAGCCGCTCAGGGTACTCGTCAACCATTCTTCCAGTAATTTTCTAACCGTCGGAGGTGCTTCTTTTGCAGCGGATGTGGAAGCTTCTTTGTCCTGCAAGGTCGCAAGATTCCCGAATGGGGAAGGTGAAGCTTATATCTCTGGTGCGATATCAGGGGTGGTGCTGGTGGTAGCGTTACCACCGACCTCGTTCGGGGAGCTCAGGAGGTTGGTGGTGACTTCCATTATAGCTTTGGACCTGGTGTTATTTTTGGCCATTTCTGGGTTTTCATGGGAAATAGATGATGTGGTTATCTAATCTTTTGGATGTATACTATAGATTTGATTCTCAAAATCCTCACAAATGACGCCAAATTGTTTGACTCAAAAGTTATGGATTACTTTATAAGTTATGGACAATCAGAAGTTGTGAGAGAGGGGTAAATCGTCATCAACTATTTAAACCCCGAAGATAGATCTATAGCTTTATATTGCGAATCTTAATAAGAAATGGCGGGATTATGTGAACTATCAATGAAAATCACTGGGGAGATGAAGAGAGAATAATTAACACAGAGAGAATGATAGAGAGAGAAATAATCAGAAGTTGTATTATTCAAAAATAACACCTGCCTTTACAATAAGGAAAACCCCTCTTTATATAGAGGAAAGATTTTCTCGCTAAAGACAAAATTCGTTTAAGGACCGCTGACGTCCTAAAAATATAAAAAGGAGGAGGAAAAGGGGCGCTTATATACACGAGTCGACACTATGCCTTCGTTGTTAAAGACGTGCCCTTGACGCCGTGAGGGCGTGGGGAGAGATATGCTTGGCCTTTATCAGACGTGGGCGTGGGGAGAGACGTACTCGACTCCTATTAGTTATATTCAATTCGACCTCATACATACAATAAATTTAATACTAAGAACTTTAAAGAATAAATCAAAAGTTCAGATCCAGTTGGAACATAGATTTGTATATAAAACATTAGTATTAAAGTTTAACAATAGAATATTTTAAGTTTATAATTTTAAAAGTGCAAAATGTTAACTATTGTAATTTTTAAAAGATAAATAGATCATATTTAAATTATAGATCGATCTTAAGTAATTAATGATAAACCCAGTATTTACAACAGTTAAAGTTTTTGAATAACTATTGATAAATCTAATATTTATATTAGTTAAGAACAATTTAAAAATTAAATGTATCACCTAGTGCATTTTATGATACAGTCAAAATAAATAAGAAAAATGTTATTAAATCATATGAAATAAATAATTTAAATAAATATTTTATTTATAAAAAATAGTCAATACAAAATGATATATTATGAGACCATGAGTAACAACCATGAAAACAACATGGAGTAGTAAATATTAGTGTAACATATTATAGCTAACACTTAGTACATTTGAAATTAACAATAAAGAAGTTATTATATCACTTGGATGATTTATAAATAATAATAAAATATGAGACAATGACTAACAACCACGAAATTAGAAAAATGCATCAATTTCAATTTAAATGACACATTTTTGTTATTTTCAAAAGGAATGATATATTTTTACATTTAGAAACAACTTAACTTTAAACTTATTAAAAATAAGGTTTTTTCTTTCTTTCACGCTATGAACCAAATACTCCCAAACTCTAACCACTCATCTCCTTCACCATTAATACCACCAAAACCTTCTGACAATACAACTTTAAATTATATAACCATGAATACGACTATGCAACTAGATTCACCAACTCAAATGATTGATACTACAAAGCTTCATAAATTCTACCTTGAAACTCTCACTACTAATAGTCCTAACCATATAGAGCTTAGTATCTCTACTTCATGGATGGACTCTTCTGATTATAATGAAGAAATAGAAGCACCTACTGATACTTCTATTTTTATTCCATTAACAGTAGAGGAAAAACATCGACTCTATAAACCTTGGGAACATGCTGTGATTATCAAGGTATATAGGCGCAAGGTGGAACATCAATTGCTTAGGCAAAAGGTGTATGCTATGTGGCAACCTACTGAAAATCTCCCACTAATTGATTTAGGCTCAGATTTTTTCCTTCTTAAATTTCAAAAAGAGAAAAATAAATTACGTGCTTTGCAAGAAGGACCTTGGTTTATTTTAAACCACTTTTTATCTGTGCGACAATGGGAGAATACATTTAATGCTTCATCTACTCAAATTACTTCTTCTGTTATTTGGATGTGATTACCTGAATTACCTACTGAGTTTTATGATTATCATTTATTAAAGTAGTTGGCTCAGAAGGTTGGAAAATTCTTATCTATGGATATTTGTACTTCTAATACTATAAGGGGTCAATATGCTTGCTTATGTGTTGAAGTTCAATTAAGTCAACCGTTAAAGTCTCATTTGTACATTGGTGAACACAAACAAGCTATTCTCGACGAAGGTTTGAATTTAATGTGTATTACATATGGTTGTATGGGTCATAATAAAAGAACTTGTCCCTCCAAAGGATTGAATTTAAATATGGCTAATTCTAACCATATTTCTACTAATGGGGAAGCAGTGGATACACAAAATTCATGGAAATTAGTTCAATTTCCTTTCAAAGTTGCAAATGCAAAGCAAGCCCGTGCCATGCAAATTACTAAAGAGGTAAGTGTTGGTAAGGGTAAGTCTTTGGCTAATGTTAATCCTAACATCTCCCATTTACCCAATTATCTTTACATAATATATGTTTACCTATTAAAAATGATTCTAATATTAATGACCAAACAAATGTAGTTGTGACAAATAATAAGTTTAATTTATTAAAGAAAGATAGTAATCATTTTAATGCTTTAAATCTCCCTAATAATAGTCATAGACAAGATAATACTCTTAGTCAAAATTCAACTAGCAATCAAGCACCTATTAGTGGGGTCCAATTACAAAATTTTGACCACACCACTACTTCTATCTCTCAACATGCAAAGAGCCACGCCACACACTCACATATGCAAGACAAAGCTCCCCCCACACCTTTGCATGACCAACCCCCTCCCCTCCTGTTGAATTTGCCAGGACCGCTATTGAGAGTCATCCGGCCCTGACTTGTCCTAGTATGCGACCAACTCTACTGAATTTTTCTTTATAACATATGAATACCCTCTCGATAAAGCACTCAGCGGGATCACTTTCCCTGAAGCCTGCACCTATACGAGGCATATATCATGAATCTTCCCTCAAGTTTGAACATGAGCCAGTAAGGCTAGCCATAACATGCATTCAACAATACATATACTCAAATTACCACTCATGGTCCTTTCCCGTGGCTACAATAACCCATTAATACACTAGTATCCAGAATTCACGCAGGTAATTAACCATGCGACCCAATCGTAAGCGGTGGGACTCTCCCACTTAGCCCAAAGCCACTATTACACGACTCTCGAACACATTAGAACCATTCTCTCAAATCATTTACTATTATTCAACCGAAATTCACTTGATCCAACGAACATAACCACTTGTTCCCTATTAGCACTCTAACACCATAGGGTATGACCTCATTCCAATACAACTAAATATCTTCCCGCTCCATGCACCGAGCATTCTTTACCACCGGCAGCTTAAGACCTACTGTGATTCTCACACATCTATGAAGCACCATGTTGCCTTTGTCGAAGTTTTCCCTGCTGATAATGAAATGTAGAATTACTATGGACATAGGAACATCAGAAGTCCCAACGTCATACCCTACAAATCTCGACTCTTACTCATCAGCAAGTTTCAAAGAACTTTTGAATAGCACTTAAATACATCGCAGGCCAAATCTGATATGACACATGACCCATAATTTGGTCGTTGATAGTGAAATTCTTTCACTTGGCACGAAGCCATAAGATACATCCTTCTAATCCATGATACTAACCTTTATTATTTGTACGTCATCAACATAAGACAGCCAAAGACATTCGTTTGGTACATGTCCTTCTTAAGACAGTTAAACTCATTTCCCCCAGTATCTCTGTTGGTTGAATCCTTCGCTTAATAGATATCTCATATGAACCACATAATCTTTATTACCACCAACTATCTTTAGATCTACATCCACCTTGTGATTCTACCATTACTGTGATGATTTGGCACTTAAGTAAACCTTCTCAAGACTGTACTTATCAACCGAATGTCATAACCTAGTGCACACCCATATGCACAATTGAAGATCTCTCAATTCTCTTGCATTATCGATATGGATGACACGCGGTAACAATGGTTGAGTAAATTCTTGACTCCCTTATAATCCATCTGCAGCGTCATGACCCATCGGCGCATACTTGATACTGAGTGCGCAATATCAATACACGAGTGTATGCAAAAGAACATATGATATAGGATCCAGCTGAATAAATGGCGCACGATAAGAAATTCAAAGAATTGAAGAGTTTTCGAAACAATTACATAGCCCGTCGTAGATAAATACAGACGTCTCCATATCGTTCAGCGAGAATCTAAGTAACCGGTCTGTGTCCCGTGACTCCTACGAACCTAGAGCTCTGATAACAACTTGTCACAACCCTAGTTCACCAATCGTGAACCTGTCATGACGGCACCTAGTCTTCGCGACCAGGTAAGCCTAACACGATGCGAAATATACAATTTCATGAGACAAAGGATAAAATAACAGAGGAATAATATAAATGAAATGTAATAAGTGTCGTTTGGCACATACACTTCGTCAAATACCACTAGGCAACATACTACCAAGACCCGGAAACCCACGGGCAACACAGACTAAAAGAAGAGTACTACTGTGGCTCTATACATCAAGAATGTCTAAACAACGAGAATAAGGGAAAATAACTTCTATCACTAATGAGAGTAGAATGAGACTCTTCAGATCCGTGGACGTAGCAGATCATACCTCGAGTCTCCTGAAGTGCTGCTAGATCACCTGAGATGTGCCTGATCTGATGTACCTGGATCTGCACAACAAAAGTGTGCAGAAGAGTAGCATGAGTACACCACGGCGGTACTCAGTAAGTGCCAAGCCTAACCTCGATTGAGTAGTGACGAGGAAGGTCAGGGCCCTACCGAAAGATAATAACATAATGATAATAACAATGATAAGCAGTTTAAGTAAGAATGAGTCTGAAATAACAACAATAAAGTAATTACTGCACCTGCCTACAATTAAGCTAACAACAGTAACCAACACAACATAAAGTCTAATTAGCAAGTCCATGATCTTTGGGAATTGAACCCGCAGTCCCTCTCTATATCCGACAACTCAGGATCTCCGGGAATTGAACCCGCGGTCCCTACATCAGTATCTCTGGGTCCCCGGGAATCGAACCCGCAGCCCTAGGATCTACGGAAATTGAACCCACAGTCCGTGCCTCAATATCTCAGGATCTTCGGGAATTGAATCCGCAGTCTGTATCTTAATATCTCAATAAACTCCAGGTCTCCGGGAATCAAACCCGCAGCCCTTGGATCTCCGGCAATCAAACCTGCAGTCCGTATCTCAATATCTCAATAAACTCCGGGTCTCCAGGAATCGAACCCGCAGCCCTTGGATCTCCGGGAATCGAACCCGCAGTCCACAAATAATACCATTCCGGGTCTCAGGGAATCGAACCCGGAGCCCTGGGATCTCCGGGAATTGAACCCGCGGTCCACCAACTCAAACAATAAAAAGGGACGCACAGATAAATATGATATGCATAACTACAGCTTCACCAAAACCAGTGCCAACAATTATCAAGAAGTTCAAGTAAGACAATTAGGCACTTAGACAGATAAATCTTATCTAACCATGCTTTTCTAATGAATATCAGGTAAATGTCACAATTTAGTCAGCTAAGAACAGAAATATCACGAATTGGACAATTCAAGTAAGGTGGGTTCCAACAATCTGCGCATGTACATGCCCGTCACCTCGCGTACAAGGCATTTAAATTAACACATAATATCCTAGGGGTGGGGGTTCCCCCACACGAGGTTAGACAAGCCACTTACCTCGAATCCGGTATGAAACTGCTAAGAGACAACTCTCTTGCCACAAGTATCGGCCTTCACAGGTGTAGTATCTCAGTAATTGCTGAAAATTCTTCAAAAATGGACTAAATGGTACGTTGTCTGGGGACGCCTATCAGAAATTTAACGGGACCGGAACCATCGAGCCAGGAACGGAGGCCTCTTTTACGACGAAGAACGATAATTTATTTTTCATAGATCTGAGCATTCAAGACGTTACTGTAAATTTTATTTTTACTAGCGGATCCATTTGTCAATCGGAGGAACTTTGAGGAAAAATTAAGGCTCATTGTGGCATTTAAAAGAGAAGGACCATATTGAAGGAATGTGAAGAAGAATCTGCTATCCAGGTGGATTAACGTCGGGCGAAAGATTTGGTGCGTAGGGAATTTTTCCTCTATTTCTCGCTACTACTGTTAGCTCTCTCGTCCTCCTTGTCACTCTCTATTTTTGCTGTCACTGTCTAAAAATCTCAAAGTTCCAGATCCTTCCTAAATTGCTTGGAGAAGAAGAAAAGCAAATACGGGTAGTCCCCCTTGTGCTATGTATTTTTCATCAAGATATATTGTAGTGTGTGTGAATTTAATACTTGGAGGGCAAGCAAACATGTGGTTCCCCTCTGGAATTAAAATACCGCGTCACCTTTTAATGTGTATGATATGAAATTAAAAGTCTAAGTTTCATCAAAAATATCTTAAATCCACATGCTATCAAAAACCCGACCAAACGATGTCCGAATGACCTGAAAATTTGCAGACATATCCAAAATCACCTAACGAAGCTATTGCAACTGTCGGAATTCCATTCCGACGCCCGGATCAAAATCTCACCTATCCATCGAATTTCCGTTCTGAGGTCGTCTTAACACTGTTCTGAATACGAGCCATTTTTCAACTATAAAGCTCTCATTTAGGGACTAAGTGTCCCAAAACGCTTCAAATTCTATAACCGAACCTCCCGGCAAACTACATTAGCAGAAATGAACTTAGGGGAACAGTTAAATTGGGGATCGGGGCGTAAATTTTAAAAACGACCGGCCGGGTCGTTACATCAAATAAATATTTTAAATACGGATACTTGTAGTTTATGTGGTTTTGGTGCTGAATCAATTAGTCATATTTTTATCGAATGTAGTAACGCTATATTATTCTGGCAACATTTTAATATTGCTTTAACACCTTTTACTAATGAAGGAAACTTTTTTTCAATGCAGTGTTGGCATAATTTTTTGAATCAAAATCATTTAGGAAATTATAATGGTATTTCGTTAACTATTTTGATACCATTTGTATTATGGCATATTTGGACTAGTAGAAATAATAATCTTTTTAAACATACTAAAGTTTCGTTAAGAACAAATTTAGTATTTCATCAAGTAGCTGAATATTACTATCTTACAAAGGCTAGAAAAACTATATCTAAAACTTTGGGTGTATACATTAAATGGTATCCACCACCATAGTTTTTCTTTAAATTAAACATAGATGGTTTTACAAAATCTAATCCTTCTATATGTGGTATTGGGGGTTATTTTAGAGACTCCTCTACAAATTGGATCCTAGGTTTTTCTTGTATGGTTTCAGCAAGCTCGAGTCTTCACACTTAATTATTTTCTCTCCTAACAGGACTTAAACTAGTTGTTCAATATAATTTTACTCACTTAATTATTGAGACAGATGCAAGTATGATTATAGATTTGTTTAATACCCCTACATCAAAATATATTAATATTGTTACTGATTGCAGGTTCTTACTCAAGAAACTGCATAATCCAAAAATTGAGCTAATCTTTAGAGAACAAAACAGTGTGGCAGACTGTTTAGCTAAGTTTGGAGCAACTCAAGTGGAGGCAAATACTGTAACTTTTTCAAGACCTCCAAGTTTTGTCATGCCTTCTTATCAGTAAAATCAGTTAGGGATGTTGCGTAGAAGGTTATGTTAATCACCAGATATGTTAAGTAGTAGTAATAGTAGCAGTAGCACTGGTTTAGATTATATGTGTAATATAGTAGTTTCTAATCAGATGCAGTGTATGCATCCAACATCAACCTTTATGTAAATTTTATTATCTATAATATGTTTATCTTTCTTACCAAAAAAAAAAACTTTAAACTTATTATTTTACTCACTTTATCCTTAATGAGAAACTTTTATAGCTACACAAATATTATGACCCCATAAAGCTTTTACCTTTTCAGTTTTTAGGATCACATATTTTAAAAACCTTATTTTCTTTCTTAAACTTTGTGTCAAGTCAAACTAGCTCATTAGTTACTTGACTTTAAATTATTGGCCATATGTTGTTGTTTAGAAAATCATTAGACCACAAATTTATCCCAAATCATTTTACAACCTTTAGATTAAGGGGAATTTTCACATAAGAACAATTGGGATTCCTACTTTTTAATTTTATAGCTCATATTTTAATTTTCAACCAACTAGCTAAAAATAATAGGCTAAGATTCAACATCCAACTCCAATAATTTCTCGAAATCACTGTTTAATTTTTAAAAAAGATTTCTCAAGCTTTTAAATTATTTTTCGAATCAGCAACTATAACTCAAATATTAGTTCAACAAACAAAATCCATTTGAAGGGTGAAAATTAGATTTTTAACAAGGTTAAATATGTGGGTTTAGATCCGAATTTAATTTTGTGAGAAATTTGAAGTGGGTGTTATTTAGAATTGTTAGAAATAGTATAAAGAGCTTATATATATAATTTAAAGTCGTTTAATGAAGATTTGGAGTGGCTTTGAACAAGAATTGCAACTGAAAATCGTGAAAGAAATTCGTCTACAAACGCTTGATAAAGGTGTATAATAATGTATAAGATGTGTTTATATACTCATATAGATTATACAAGATTATACCTAATTATACAAAAAACTGACTACGTCTATTTCCTTGCATCTTTTCTAAAATTTAACTAAGATCTATTCAAAATCACTTCAAATTCAAATTTTGAACTCATTTTGATATTTTCAATCGATTGGAACAACATACAATCAAAACAACTAACAAACTAAAAAACTTCTATTTTAGAAATCAAAGTTGGTGGACTTCCACTTTTCAATTTTCTTACATTGGAACAAAGTAATATATGGAGGAAATAGTAATGGTGGATGGCCCCTTGAAACATATGAAGAAGATGCGAGAAGAAAAGAGTGAAAGTAATGATTGCGAGAGCACAACTTGAAACTCCATAAATCATATAAAACTTAAAATCATGAGCTATTTTTTATTATGATATGATATCAAGTTATTTTCTTGTAATTATTTCTTAAATTAAGTACTCACCTCATTTTTCTTAAGTTAATTTAAAATTTTCAATCTCCGCCTTATCCTTTTATATAGGGAGTACTTAAAACTTCCCTCTCCGATTACTTTCCTCTTAAACTATTTTCTAGAGAAATATAATTAGCATCAAACATGATTTAACGTACAAAATATTTATGAAGTAAAAATCTTCGAAACACAAATATTCCTCGTAATACCAAAATAGATTCGAAAAGTTAATCAGGACAGCCTTAAAGTTGCATAAACTCATAATAGCGTGATGGCCTCGTACTGAAAAGATAAGGAAACGATTATACAGCCTTCTAACGTCTACCTTTTTCTAATTTGCTTGCTTCCTACTACTGCTATTTTCTTTTTGCTTCTCAGTTCCCAAAAGACTCATCCGTCTATATAGCCGGTAAGGACTCTGGCCGCCTTGAGAACTCCGGAAGATTCGACGGATCCGGGTAGTCGAATAATCCACCCAGCGTCAGAAAATCGCCGTTACTTCTCTCGCCATTATCTTCTCCCTCCATGATTCCGGTAAACATCCCCAAGTTGAACGAGTCATATCTCGGTAACTCGTTCTCTAACCAAATCGTATTCCCTGATCCATCGGCGGTCCCCGGCTCGTCGACCAAGTCGGCATCAATACAGTTCTCGGGAGATGCGGTGGGAGGAAGACCGAGTTCATCGTCCGAAGCGTCTAGAAGGTAGCCGAGGTCTGATTGGGATTTGCCGGAATCTGATGACGTTAGGTCAACGAATGTCTCGTGAAGTGGCGGATTTGTAGGATGTAGGATTTCTTCTTCAAAGCTCTTGATTACCGAATCAAGGTCCTGAGATTCCGGTACACCATCTGTTAAACTTTCTGGCTCATCTAGGATATCCAGGATGTCTTCTCTGATCTGCTTGACCTCTGGTGAATCTACGTCTACATCACGAGCATCGGTTTCTTCTGACTCGGTCGAGTTAACACAGTCAGGGTTCACCTCAAATTCCAGTTCGTCTCGTTTCGACTCGACCGAGCTCAGACCTACATTTTCATTTGAGTGAAGTCTCTTCGACTCAGGTGAATTGGAATCCGAGTCCAAACCCGACTCATTTCGGGATCGTTTGTTACCATTTCGGTTAGTTTTGCACACTCCCATATCCAAAGTGTTGAATAGCAGTAACAATTTTTGGAGGATATATTTGGCGATGTGATGTGAGCACTACTAGAAATACATGGATTTCCCACAGCGAAACCAGTGGGAAAACGGTGGGAAAATCGAGTTTTCACACTGCATTCCCACCGAAACGAGTCACCCGGAAAATGCCTAGTGGGAAATACGTTCCCAGAGAAGCGGTGGGAAATTTCCCACGGTTTTCCCAGAGAACCTTTACTAGGAAAATTAATTAAATTTCCCACCAATAATCAGTGGGAATTATTATTACTAATTTTTATTAATTTTAATATATTAGCCAGGGAAGTGATGGGAAAAATGCACGGGGAGGTGGAAATTAAGTTTGAACTTTCCCACCGATAACTGTGGGAAACAAGCAAGTTCTGACAAATAAAATATGAACATTCCCACCGATATCAGTGGGAAATATGCAAGTCCTACCGCTAAAGTGACGAACCTTCCCACGAAATTAGTGGCATTTCCGTGGGAAATCTGGAAATATTTTTTTGGCACAATGCTGTAAATATAATGCACCACCTGCCAAACAAAAAATACAACCACCAACAACCTAAATATAATTAAACATTCACACACAAAAATCAGCATCTTCTGATCCATTTCGTTAATTAACAACCAACCAAAACTGAAAATACAAGAAACCAATAATGCAACTTAACATTCAAATAAGAAATTCAACATCCAATCTCATCCAATTGATACATAACATCCAACATCATAGTCCTACCCAAAACATATTAATAAAAGAAACTACTCCTTAGTCTTGTTAGAGTGTGACGGAGAACGTGGCACAGGAAATCCACCAGATGCTAAGAGGTAGTTTAGCTGGGCCTTGAGGCTTTCAACGTCACCAGTGACATGTGTAAATGCAGCATCCTTTCGCCTCATTTCTTCATCCCTCCGCCTCTCCTCTTCCTCCGCCTATCTTCTTCCCCCCTTCGCTTTGTCTCCTCCTCCCGCGCAGCCCTTTCCTGTGCATACAACTCAGTGATCTCTGCTTGAACCTCCCGTGTGCATGCCCTCAACCTCTCAGCACATTTCTTAAAAAAGACCCATAACCAGGTATTCTAGCAGATGGAGACTCTGTTACCTTAGGTAGATCTTTAACCCTCTCTCAAATTTCCAAGGTTGGTGGTGGCTCACCATAATCTATTTGTAACTTCCTTAAAACGAGACAGTCCACAAATTTGCATGCTTCTAGAGCCGCATCATCTTTATAATATAAGATACAACCATTTTCACAACAATCAATTTTTGTCGAGGAAAGTCCTAACTTGGAAATCAATTTCTTTGCTTTATAGTAATCATTGGATAAGTTAATGCTTGGATTAACTTCACACATGAGCCTAATTATAGCATTCATGCCTGCTTGAGAAATATTCCAAACTGATTTAATAGTTGGTAACCTTAAATAACTCACTTAGTTTACAATCAATTATGAATAGTATACCTTAAAGAACCAACTTTTCTTCATCTTTTTATAAGTCAAGAAAAGACTATGGTTCTAGATCAAGTTACTATGAATGAAAATTACTTTTTCATAGAAATGCTCCTATTAAGTTTTTAGAATCAGTTTAAAATGTCAAACCAAGACTCTAACACATTGGTTATATCTATAAATAAATTGAAACTTGGGGGATAGATATAATATTCACAATAAAGGATTTTTTATCAAGGTAAAAGCAATATAACTTCACGTAGTTGTTCTAGAAATTTAACAACTTAGCTTATATTTAAAAACTGAAAGCAACTTAGAGATTAGCAAAAGAAGTTACCTCAAGACTTATAACCTGATTTTGTCTTCTTTCACACTTTTGTATCTTCACTTCCTGGTCACTTAAAAAGGCCAAAAATTTGTAAGCATATATTTCATAAAAACTATTTGGAGAAATGGCTATTAATGCACAAGGATAGAAAAGCAACTTTTTCCACGTACAAACTTAATTAAAGTAGCTGAATTCCATTGATGTCATTATCAAAATTTCTTGTTTAGAGTTATATAAGAAAGCTAGCAAACAATTAGTTGATCCAACAAGTGTTTTACTTATTCTTTGAAGAAAAATTATTTGGAACAAGCAATGACACTGCTTAGACATTAACCTCCCAAGGAAAGCACAAGTGTAATTTGACCATGATTGTTGCAGCTAACATGTCTACTTTATATTCTCCTGTTTTGATGTCAGAAAATTGCATATTTTTCTAGTCAATTGATATAACAGGCTAAGTGTTATTAGTAAGCAAATTATGGGAAGCAGAGGTCCATCACCAATGGTTCCTTCAATAATTATTGGGTTTCTTAGTCTGCTCAATTTTTTTGCCAATAATTTCAAGCATAGGTTGAGGTGCTAACATTCTTCTTGACAGAGAGCTTGAAAAATTCCCAAACACCAGAGAAAAACCAGTCCAAGAAAGAGGACATCCACCAAAAAATAATGTATTTGATTACAAAACTTACTGCAAAGATAATTAAATTGGAGGATAGGCTGCTTTGGACAGTTAGTTCACATTTTCCTTGGAACTTACAAGTACAAGAAATAAGTACTACTCCTTAGTATTTGATTACAAAATTTACTGCATAAATAATTAAATTCCCCTATATACATAAAGGTTTTAGTTTGAAAAAAGACTTCATTTTATTCAAAAGTTAAAGTTAAACTTACAAAATGCAGATTAGTCAAAACTTTATAACTATGAGTGTTTCAATCATGCTTAAACAGATAACATATGAATGATGAGAAAATTATTACAATAATCCCTTTTAAACCTGTCTATTTCAATGTAATATTCTAATTCCAAACATAACAACATCAACATACACCAAGAAAAATTCAAGGTAAGTGTTGTCCCAATAATACCCAAATGAAACTTGCACACAACCAACCAACTTATCTACACATGAAAAATTAATGCCATAAAAATTTCCCATGCATCAACATTATTCTTCAATTGGCTCTGTAAAAACCTCTGTAGTGGAAATTGAAATGCAAAGCAAAAGTGAAATTTGAATATTTAATGTGAGGCCAAAACTACAACTTCAAAAATTGCCCATAAAATTGAATAAAGGCCAAAACTACAACTCCAGATAGCTCAACTACATCTTCTCGGTTCCCATGAAATTTCAAGAGTGGCATTGCAAAGAGAAATAAAGGCATCATTATAATACAACATAAGAAGAGTACAAGAACGTTGCAAATAGACTCCTAACATGTAAAATTAAGAGATAAATCAAGAACCCTAGGTTCAGAACACAAGTATGAGAAATTACCAACTTAAACTAGAACCCTAGGTTTTGTAAAATCAGAAAAGGGAAAATTAAAGAAAGGGGAGAGAGAGAGATAGAGAGAGAGAGAGGGGGGAGGGAGAACTTACGATTGTGCATTAGCTTAGTAGCTCATCGGCAAAAATGGGGGATTGTCATAGTGTGCTAATCGGCGAAGAGATATGAAAGAGAAAGAGAATATTGACAGTGATAAAGAGATGAAAAATAAGGGGTACACCTAATGTAATAGAAAAAATTTCCCACTGATTCATTGGGAACATTTATGGGAATTATCTTCTATAAACTCAATTTTTTTGGTGAAATTATTTTAAGCTCGCGGGTTTTTGGATGAAATATAACAGTTCAAAATTTTGAGCTTCCCACTGAATCAGTGGGAATATTAAAATTATTTTTTATTTTAGGTTCCCACCGTTTCACTGGGTAGATTTTAATAAATTTATTTTTAATGACATTCTCACCGATTCAGTGGGAAATGAATTACGCGTTTTTTTGAGCCAACTAGTTCCCACCAATAGTTTTTGGGAATATTTTTAAGAAAAAGGTAAAAAAGAACCTTTTTATTTCCCACTGAATTTTTTTATATTTCAGTGGGAACTGCCACTGATAACATATCTGTGGGAAATTTCCCTGGGAAATTTGCAGTTTTCTAGTAGTGGAGGTGAAATGAAACGTTATATATAGCTGAAAGGAAAATGTTTGGAAATTCCACTTGAATTTCTACACACTAGCAAAGGAAGGGAAATGAAAACAGAAAAGTAGATTTGTTAGGAACGGAAATCAAAGGTAGATTGTTATACAGTGCGTTATATTTGATGGAGGAAGAAACTTTGAAGGGGCGCGGAATTTATAGTAGAGCGAGGGGGACAGAGACAAGTGGGGATATTTTCGGGGATTTCTTTTGTTTTTTAATAACGGGGAGTTTTAGAGTAACAACAAAAATATTTTTGTGTGATTTATATATTACAGATAAAGTAGACTATTTAATTTATTTGCATAAATATTTAAAAAAAATTATATAAATAGTCAGTTATATTTGTTTTTTCTAGTTATATATATAAATTATATATTAATTATATTATTATACACATACTAAATATAAATTATATTAAAAGTAGGGGAGTAATGCACCTTTTATTAAAATGATGGGCGGGAACGTGAGAAGGGAGATGTGGAATGACGCCTTTGGCTGATTCTTACTTGATAAATGATGTCCACATCTTCCCTATTACATCTGCCATGACATTTTCACTTGTCTTATTGTTTGTCTCTTTTATTACGCATAATGGGGGATTTCCCGCCGTACTATATATCTGTGTTGTCTTTTAATCTTACTTTATTTTTAAAAATAATTGATTTGGTATCCAATTGATAAAAAAGTAATAATATAATAATTACACCTCTAATAAGATATACTTCTTCCGTTTCAATTTATATGAACTCATTTGACTGGACACGGAGTTTAAGAAAAGAGAGAAGACTTTTGATCTTGTGGTGTAAAATGAGGCACCTTTATTTTGTGTGGCTATAAATCATTGCATAAAGGTAAATTGTTTCCAAATAAGGAAAGGGATCATTCTTTTTTGCACGAACTAAAAAGGAAATAGGTTCACATAACTTGAAACGGAGGGAGTATAAAACTCGCACCATGCATTAATCGTGTGATCTACAATCACATTTGTGAAAAAAGATCTCATCATCTCCTCTGAGCAACTTTATCAAAAAATTAGAAAATTATCTGAATTTATCTTCATAATCACATTTGCATGAAGTTGATCACATTGAAGTTAAAACTTCATGCTAATGCATGCTGGAATTATATATCATGTAGTCTACAGTTTCGTCATGAGTTTTATTCGAAACTTCAGTCTAAACATGCTGAAGTTATTTAGTTCATTTGGTAAAATTTCAGACTAAACATTTTTAAGTTTTTTGGTTCATTTGCTAAAACTTCAAATTAAACATGCTTAAATTTTTGTCTTGCAGTATGTAATTTTCTAGTGAGTTTTTACAGTTGCATGATGAAGTTATTTAGTTCATTTGCTAAAACATCATACCAAAACATGCTGAAGTTTTGCAATACAGTATATAGTTTTGTCCTGAGTTTTATTCGAAACTTTAGTCTAAACAAGCTGAAGTTCTTTAAGTTCATTTGCTAAAGCTTCAGCCTAAACTGTGATGACCCGACCCGTCGCCATGTGAGTTACCGTCTCGTTTCCCCTATTTTCTGCTCCTTTATGCTTCATTATCAGTGTTGAGTGTGAACGAGTTGACTTTGATTGGTTTTAGAAGGAAAGAGACACTTAAGTTGGGGAGGATGTGACGACCCGAACCGACCCATCATCACGTGAGTTACCGCCCCGTTTTCCCCATTTTCTACTCATTTATGTTTCATTATCAGTGTTGGGTGTGAATGAGTTGATTTTGATTGGTTTGAGAAGGAAAAGAGACACTTAGTCTCTTTAAGGAAGGCTTACTTTGGAAAAGTCAATCGGACATTGACTTATATGTTAGGAGGCTCGGATGTGGATTTCGATGATTTGGTTAGCTTCGGGGGATGATTTGTGACTTAGGAGTGTTATCGGGAGTGATTTTGGTGGTCTGATGTAGAATTAAGCTTGAATTGGCGAAGTTAGTATTTTGGCAAATTCCGGTTGATAGGTGAGAATTTGATCCGAGGGTCGGAATGGAATTTCAAGAGTCGCGGTAGCTTCGTTAGGTGATTTGGGATGTGTGTACAAAATTTCAGTTGATTCAGAGGTATTTTGGTTGGGTTTTTTAACGAATGTGAGTTTCGGAAGATTTGGATGAACATAGGCTTAATTTGTTGGTTTAGGTGTTATTTGTGGTGATTTGATGATTCGAGCAAGTTTGAATAAGGTGTTGAATCATGTTTGTGTTTTTGGTTGAGGTCCCGGGGGCCTCGAGGTGATTTCGAATGACTATCGGGGGGTTTTTGAGCCTTGGTGAATTGCAGGTTTCTGCTAGTATCTAGTGTTTTCGCACCTGTGGTTATGGGACCGCACATGCGATTTCGCAGAAGCGGAGGAGGAAGCCGCAGAAGCGGTTTTGGGTCTTGAGGTAATTTCCGCAGAAGCGGAAGGGTGGACCGCATGAGCGGTTCCGCTGGTGCGGAATTCGGTGTCATAGAAGCGGCTGGGTGTTTTAAGTGGAAGTCCGCAGAAGCGGTCCCGCATAAGCGGAAATGGGACCGCAGAAGCAAGAAAGTATGCAGAATATTTAATTGATCTTCTTCGCGAATTTTGAAAGAGTTAACATATTTCACTTCGGACTTGGAGAGTTTTTGGACGATTTTGAAAATGGTTTCAAGGGTTTCGATAAGGTAAGGATTTCTGAACTTAAACCACGATTTTATGGTGCAAATACATGAATTAAGACTGAAAAATTAAGGAATCAAGGGTTAAGAATGGAGGTTAGGGCTTGAGACTTAAGAGAGTTATAACGGGGATTTGAGGGGTCATTTGGACTCCGATTTTGGTAATTTTTATATGTATGGATTCGTGGCGAGATAAGGAATCTGCTGATGTTAAATTTTCTAATTTTTGAAAAGTAGGCTCGGGGCTCAAATTTTGCTAACTTCGAGATTTCTCTATTTTTCGATTGTTTTCGATTGGGTATTGTTCCTTTGGCACATTGTGATATATTCATTGTGGTTTTGATCAAATTCGACGCGCGAGGAGGTCGATTCGAGAGGCAAGTGCATATCTAGCTAGGATTTGGCCGGCTTGAGGTGAGTAATAGATGTAAATGATGTTCTAAGGGTTTAAAATCATGTATTTTCACATCGTAGTGCTATATTGAGGTGACTTACACTCCGGGTAGCGAGCGCGGCGTAGAGCATAGTTGGGGATTGTGACTTTGTCTGTCCTGGTAGATGAATATACTGCGTATTTGACTGAAATTTATTTATTATCATCATAATTTGAGCTGCTTGCTATATTTGGGCTTCGTGCCAATTGATTTAATCCTTCAGGGATAGTTGTTACTGGTTTCTTACCATTTTTACATACTGATGAACTCAATCCTGTTTTTTAATATCGTTTTTGTAAACTCAGCCACCTTTTCTCTCACTTGAAACATAATTAATATTTTTAAAGGAAGTTTGGGCTGAATATTTCTATATTGTTGTGCCCGAGTGGCTTATGTGATTTGGACTGATTATGGATCGGGATGCACGCCGCAGCAGTACTACATTGATATTGATATGAGGCCAAGGGCCTAGTTGATGCCACGAGATGACTTATTTTTGCATGGGCCATAAGGGGCCCCTCCCGGAGTCTGCACATCCAAAGTGAGTGTCGTCGATGATAAATAAATGGAGCGGGCTGCACGCCGCAGCAAGTACTTGAGAGTACCAATTTATGTGGTGCATTGCATATTTGATTGTCATTTACTTATTTATCTGTTGTAATATTTCCTTAAGCGTTCCATTGATTTACTGACATTATACTATCGGGTTCAAGTTACTGCATTTATAGAACTACTTTGTGCTTATTCAAGACTTCTTATTCTCACCTTTTATTTATTTTTATTACTCACTGAGTTGAAAGTACTCACTTTACTCCCTACACATTGTGTGCAGATTCAGGTGCACCCACTGAGGCTGAGTGAGACTTTCTCTGTCGAACATCACATACGAAAGTATCAAGATAGCTGCATGATGTACGCAGTCCTGATCTTCCAATCTATCCTATTTATTTTTATTCTGCATTTCTTCATAACAAATGTAGTAGGTTGACACTCGTATATTAGAGGCTCAGACTTGTGACACCGGATCATTCGGGCTGTGCATTAGTAACTCTATCAGAGATTCCGCATGTTATAACTTTATTTTGGATTTTCATTATTAAGACTTAGTAAATTGTCCATGTTAAATTAAATCCCGAATTGTGGTTAATTGGTTAAGGGTATTAAAATGGTCGGGCTTTCCTAGCAATGTGTTGGGCGCCATCACGACCGGGGTTGGATTGTGACAAGTTGGTATCAGAGCCTAGGTTACTTGGTCTCACGAGTCATGAGCCGGTTTAGTAGAGTCTCGTAGATCGGTACAGAGATGTCTGTACTTATCCTCGAGAGGCTGCAAAACCTTTAGGAAAACTTCACATTCTTGAAACTCTTATCGTGCGGCTTTTGATCCGAGTACTAAACTTCTCTTTATTCTATTCTCTCACGTATGGTGAGGACACGAGCTACCGTACATGACAGACGACCACCATACCACCTACTAAGGCTACTAGAGGTTGTGAACGTGGTCGTAGTCGTGGTCGTGGTAGAGGCAGAGTAGCTGGGGCAGCACCTGTTGATCCTATAGTTGCCCCAGCCTCCATTACCACCCACTAGAGGCCGTGGGCGCGGTCGTGGTCATGGTCGAGGCAGAGTAGCAGAGGCAGCACCTGTTCAGGCATCAGCAGTGCCCATTATGATTCCGGTCTACATGAGGCTTTAGCTTAGATCCTATCCATTTGCACAGGCCTAGCTCAGGTGGTTTCATCCACTACCGTAGTAGCAGCTACTTTACAGGTTGGAGGAGGCAATCAGACCCCCACTGTTCACACACCTGAGTAGGTGGTGTAGGGAATACAAACACCAGAGGCACCTCCAGCTCAGTAGGTTGCACCAGTGCAGGGCTTCGTGGTTCCAGCTATGCAAAACGATGAGCAGCATCGTCTTGAGAGGTTCGGTAAGCTCCAACCTCCGACATTCAGTGGAGCTGAGGACGAGGATGCCTAGATGTCAGCGCATGCTCCATACGACAGGTATCCTTGAGTCAAGTGGTGTAGCATTTACTACGTTTCAGTTTTCGAGGGCTGAACTTACTTGGTGGGAGGACTTTGAGAGGTGTAGACTTGCCGGTGCAGCACCTCTTACTTGGAAGCAGTTCTCCGCTCTTTTTCTAGAGAAGTATATAGCTTAGTCCCGTAGGGAGGCGCTGCATAGGAAGTTTGAGTGGTTGACATAAGGGGATATGATAATGAATAGTACGAGATGAGGTTTTTGCAGTTGGACCGTCATGCTACTTGTAAGGTTCCATTAGACCATGAGAGGATTAGGAGATTTGTGGATGGCCTTAACTACCATATTTGTATTTTAATGACTAGAAAGAGAGTACTAGGTGCTACGTTTGATAAGGTGGTGGATATCGCTCGTGAGATCGCGTTAGTTCGTCGTAGAGAGCGAGAGGAGAGGGAGGCCAAGAGGCCTCGTGGATCAGGCATTTACAAGGGGTCTCCTTCAAGGGGCCAGTTCCAGCAGGGTAGAGGTCATTCTTTCAGGCCTACTCAGTCATCCCGTCTAGAGTATCGTGGGGGATCTTCAGGCCGTAGTCATTATAGGCCCCAGTAGGGTCAATCTTCACTCAGCACTCTCTCAACTTAGAGTTCATCTCATGCCCTATCAGTTCAGGGTTATTCTGCACCGAGTGCATCTGCTAGTCACTCCAATGCGAGGGATTCCCTTCAGTCCCCATCTCCAGCACTGGGCAGCTGTTATGAGTGCGAAGAGTTTGGTCACTTGAGAAGGCTTTCCCTCGACTTCATGGTAGACAGCATCAGTTAGATGGGTAAACCCTCGACTTGTTCTCCAGTTACTCCTCTACCCGCCCAGTCAGCTAGGGTGGAGATCAGGCAGCCAGGGGTCGTCCCAAAGCTGGAGATTGATGAAGCGTTGGCCAGACTCGTATCTATGCTATGTCAGGCAGGACAGATGTCGTTGCCTCATATGTTGTAATTATAGGTATTGTTTCAGTCCGCCATAGTGACGCCTCCGTATTATTTGATCCCGGTTCCACTTATTCTTATATGTCTTCATATTTTGCTCATTATTTGGGTATATCCCGAGGGTGTCTTGCTTTACCTGTGCACGTATCTACCCGGTGGGTGATACTATTGTTGTAGACCATGCATATCGGTCATGTTTGGTAACTATTGGGGGTCTGGAGACCCGAGTCGATCTATTGCTATTGAGTATGGTGGATTTTGATGTTATTCTGGGTGTGGACTGGTTATCTCTGTGTCATGATATTCTAGACTGTCATGCTAAGACAATCACTTAGGCTATGCCGGGTGTACCACGGATCGAGTGGTGTGGTGTGACCGACTATGTTCCTAGTAGAGTTATTTTTTTCTTAAAGGCCCAACGTATGGTTAGGAAGGGTTGTCTTTCCTATATGGCGTATCTTGTTAGGTATTCGCTGATCATCGCAGTCTTCAACATATGTTCAAGTAGAAGGATCTTAATTTGATGCAGTGGAGATGGCTAAAGTTACTGAAGGATTATGACTTTACTATTCTCTACCAACTGGGGAAGGCCAATATGGTGGCCGATGCGTTGAGCCAAAAGGCGGTAAGTATAGAGAGCTTGCCGTACATTCCAGTCGAGGAGAGTCCATTCGTAGTTTTTGTTCAGGCCTTGGCCAATCGGTTTGTGAGACTAGATATTTTAGAGCCTAGTCGAGTGTTGGCTTGTGTGGTTTCTCGATCTTCCTTGTATGACTGCATCAGAGAGTGTCAGTATGAGGATCTGCATTTGCTTGTCCTTAAGGACATGTTTCAGCATGATGATGGCGTGTTGAGGATGTAGGGCCAGATTGCGTGCCCAATATGGATGGGCTTCGAGAGTTGATATTGGATGAGGCCCACAGCTCGCGATATTCCATTCATCCGGGAGCCACGAAGATGTATCGGGATCTTAAATAGCACTATTGGTGGCGGAGGATGAAGAGAGATATTGTGGAGTATGTAGCCCAGTGTCTTAATTGTTAGCAGGTGAAATATAAGCATGAGAGACCGGGTGGCTAACATCAGCAGATGGTTATTCCTTAGTGGAAATGGGAGAGAGTTACTATAGATTTTGTTACCGGACTCCTACGGACTTTGAAGAAATTTGATGCTATCTGGGTGATTGTAGACAGGCTGATCAAGTCCGCGCACTTCATTCTGGTATGTACGACTTATTCTTCAGAGTGGCTGGCAAAGATTTATATTCGGAAGATTGTTCGATTGCATGGTATCCCAGTTTCCATCATATCAGATCGGGGCACTCAGTTTACCTCTCAATTTTGGAAAGTTGTGCAACGAGAGTTGGGTACACAGGTACAATTGAGCACGACCTTTCACCCTGCGATAGACGGACAGTCCGAGCGCACCATTTATATATTGAAGGATATGCTACGCGCATGTGTTATTGATTTTGGACGGTCGTGGGATTGGTCTTGTAGAGTTTGCCTACAACAACAACTATCAGTCCAGCATTCAGATGGTACCATATGAGGCCTTGTATGGGACACAATGTAGATCTCCAGTTGGTTGGTTTGAGCCTGGGGAGGCTAGATTGTTGGGGACAGATTTGGTTCAGGATGCATTGGAGAAGGTGAAAGTGATTCAAGAGAGACTCCGTACAACGCAATCAAGGCAAAAGAATTATGCTGACAGAAAGGTCCGAGATATGTCCTATATGATTGGTGAGAAGATTTTGCTGAAGGTTTCACCCACAAATGGTGTTATGAGATTCGGAAAGAAAAGGAAATTGAGTCTGCGGTTCATTCAACCTTTAGAGGTACTTAAGAGGATTGGGGGGTGGCTTATGAGCTTGGCTTGCCACCTAGCTTGTCAGGCATGCATCCAGTTTTTCACATCTCTATGCTCCGGAAGTACGTTGGGACCCGTCCCATGTTTTGGATTTTAGTACAGTTCAGTTGAAGGGTGACTTGACTTATGATGTAGAGCCAACAACCATATTGGATCGTTAGGTTCGAAAGTTGAGGTCAAAGTATGTTGCTTCGGTGAAAGTGTAGTGGAGAGGTCGGCCCATGGAGGAGGCTACCTAGGAGACTGAGCGGGAGATGTGGAGCAAATACCCATACCCATTTGAGGCTTTAGGTATATTTCTTGACTCGATTGAGGACAAGCGTCCATTTAAGTTGGGGAGGGGATGTGACAACCCGACCCGTCGTCACATGAGTTATCGCCTTGTTTCACCCATTTTTTGCTCTTTTATGCTTCATTATCAGTGTTAGGTGTGAACGAGTTAATTTTGATTGGTTTTAGAAGGAAAAGATACACTTAGTCTCTTTAAGGAAGGCTTGTTTTGGAAAAGTCAACCGGATGTTGACTTATATATTAGGAAGCTTGGATGTGAATTCCGATAATTTTGTTAGATTTTAGGGATGATTTGTGACTTAGGAGTGTGATCAGGAGTGATATTGGAGGTCTAGTGTAGAATTAGGCTTGAATTGGCAAAGTTAGCATTTTGGCGAATTCCGGTTAATAGGTGAGAATATTATCCGAGGGCCGGAATGGAATTCTGAGAGTTGTGGTAGCTTCGTTAGGTGATTTGAGATGTTTGTGCAAAATTTTAGTTGATTCGGTGGTATTTTGGTTGGGTTTTTTATCAAATATGAGTTTTGGAAGATTTGGATGAACTTAGGCTTGAAGTTGATGTAATTTGATGGTTTAGGTGTTATTTGTGGTGTTTTGATGATTCGAGAAAGTTTGAATAAGGTGTTGGATCATGTTTTTGTTTTTGGTTGAGGTCCCGAGGGCCTCGGGATGTTTTCGGATAGCTATCGGGGAGTTTTGAGCCTTGGTGAATTGTAGGCTTCTACTGGTATCTGGTATTTTAGCACATAACTGCATGTGTGATTTCGCAGAAGTGGAGGAGGAAGCCGCAGAAGCGGTTTTGGGTCTTGAGGAAATTTGCGCAGAAGCGGAAGGGTGGACCGCAGAAGCGGCTCAGCTGGTACGGAATTTGGAGCCGCACAAGAGGCCGGGTGTTTTAAGTGGAAGTCCACAGAAGCGGATGGAGCGACTGTAGAAGAGGTTCCGCATAAGCGGAAATGGGACCGCAGAAGCGAGAAAGTTTGGGCAGAATATTTAATTGATCTACTTCGCAAATTTTGAAAGAGTTACCTACTTCACTTCGGACTTGGAGAGTTCTTGGGCAATTTTCAAGAGGGTTTCAAGGGTTTAAATAAGGTAAGGATTCTTGAACTTAAACCACAATTTTATGGTGCAAATACATGAATTAAGACAAAAAAATTAAGGAATCAAGGGTTAAGAATTAAGGTTAGGGCTTGAAACTTAAGAGAGTTATAATGGGGATTTGAGGGGTCATTTGGACTCCAATTTTGGTAATTCTTATATGTATGGACTCGTGGCGAGATAAAGAATCCATTGAAGTTAAATTTTCTGATGTGGGCCCGCGGCTCGAGTTTTGCTAATTCAAGATTTGTACTAGTTTTCGATTGTTTTCAGTTGGGTATTATTCCTTTGGCACATTGTGATGTATTCGTTGTGGTTTTGATCAGATTTGCCGCACGAGGAGGTCGATTCTAGAGGCAAGGGCATAGCGAGCTAGGATTTGGCTGGCTTGAGGTGACTAATAGAAGTAAATGATATTCTAAGAGTTTGAAACCCGTATTCGCACATTGTAGTACTATATTAAGGTGACGTCTACGCCGGGTAGCGAGCGTGGGGTAGAGCACCGTTGGGGATTGTGACTTTTTCTATCCCAGTAGATGAATGCACTGCGTATTTGATTGAAATTCATTTATTATCATCATAATTTGAGCTGCTTGCTATATTTGGGCTTCGTACCAATTGATTTAATCTTTTAGGGATTGTTGTTACTGGTTTCTTACCATTTTTACATATTGATGAACTCAGTCCTGGTTTTTAATATTATTTTGTAAACTCAACCACCTTTTCTCTCACTTGAAACTTAATTAATATTTTTAAAGGATGTTTGAGCGTAATATTTCTATATTATTGTGCCCGAGGAGCTTATGTGATTTTGGAATGATTATGGATCGGGTTTCACGCTGCAGCAGTACTATATTGCTATTGCTATGAGGCCAAGGGCCTATTTGATGCCACGAGATGGCTTATTATTACACTTGGGTCGTATGGGGCCCCTCCCGGAGTCTGCGCACCCTAGTGAGCGCTGTCAACGATAAATAAATGGAGCGGGCTGCATGCCGCAGCGGATACTGGAGAGTACCAGTTTATGTGTTGCATTTCATATTTTATTGTCATTTACTTACTTATCTGTTGTGCTATTTCCTTAAGCGTTTCATTTATTTACTGACATTATACTGTCGGGTTCAAGTTGTTGCACTTATAGAACTACTTTGAGCTTATTCAGGACTTCTTATTCTCAGCCTTTATTTATGTATATTACTCACTGAGTTAGAAGTACTCACTTTACTCTGTGAACCTTGTGTGAAGATTCAAGTGCACCCACTGAGTTTGAGTGAGACTTTCTCTGTCGAACATCACATCTGGAAGTATCAAGGTAGCTGCATGATGTTTGCAGTCCTGATCTTCCCATCTATCCTATTTATTTTAATTCCGTATTTCTTCAATACATTATGTAGTAGGTTGAAACTCATATATTAGAGGCTCAGACTTGTGACACCGGATCATTCAGGCTGTGCAGTAGTAATTCTATCTGAGATTCCGCATGTTATAACTATATTTTTTATTTTGATTATTAAGAGTTAGTAAATTTTATGTGTTAAATTAACTCTAGAACTATGGTTAATTGGTTAAGGGCATTGAAATTGTCGGGCTTGCCTAGCAATGTGTTGGGCGCCATCACGACATTGGTTGGGTCGTGACAAACATAGTTAAGTTTTTGTCGTGTAGTTTGTCAAAAGTCTTTTATTAAAGAAGGACAAACCCGTCTTTTTAAAACACTTTTAAAAATATGGGTACAGATGCAAATAAAAAATAAAACGGGTATAAATTAAAAGGAGGTGACCAAACAAGGCACTCCATGTAATTTTTACAGGTCTAGTTCTCTTTTCTTTTATTGGTTGGATGCCTTTTGAAGATATGGGACTAATGTTCAAAGGAAGAAATTAAAAAATAGCCAGATTTACAAGCGGTTATTCAAAATAATCACAGTTTCAAAAGTTATCAAAATTTAGCCACTTTTTTGTAAAGATAAATCTGAACAAAAATATTGTTCAAAATCTGAAAATACTCTAGCATAGTTCCAGTATACTTTATTGGAACTCCAATATATTATACTGGAATTTGGAGTTCCAGTAAAGTTCCAACAAAGTATATTGGAACTCCATTATATTATACTGGAGCCAGCAAAGTATACCGGTCTAGCATAATATGCTAGAAGTTTATACACAGGTGCACCAAACTCCAATATATTGTGTTGGACTGGTCTCTGTTACAGCAAAATAATGTCTATTTTTTCAATAGCTTGGCAAATGTATGGTGTCAAATTTGACCGATCATGTCCTTAAAGCATGACCGACCGTTGAACATACGTGAGTCGTAACAGAAGGACTTCTTGGGGATAATAGAAGACACAACTTCATAACCTCGTCGGTCCCTCGATAGTGTGTACTTTGATTCTGTTTTTTAATACTTAAACAAGGATTCCCTACTATATAAAGGGGATCCTAGTTTTGTAAAGGGGGATTCATTCATTTTTGGAAGATAGAAGTTCTCTTGCTCTCTCCTCTCAGGAACATTCTCTCTCTTTCTCTCTCACATATACTATTGTTACAAAACCGATAATCAAAATCATCCTAGGGATTATTATTTTCGATTACGATTTACCCCTTCATCTCTTTTGATTGATTTTCTTAAAAAGTGTTTAATAACTTTTGAGTCGAACAATTTGGCGCCGTTTGTGGGGATTTTGGTAGTCGAAATCATAGTTAACACCTAGGATATCAAAAATAACAATCACTGTCCTTCATACTCCATAGAAACCAACAATGGCAAAAAAACAAGCAAGGTTGAAGATGATAGCAGACGTCTCAAATAACCTCATAGACTCCCTCAACAAAGCCGGTAGAGAAATACCGTGAATGTAATACCAAGTAATGTAGCAGAGGGGGAGATCGGACCCTCTTAACTAGAAGATCTAAAGATCTTGCATAAAAGAGGGGCTTCTACGTCTCCGACAAAGGAAACACCCCTAGTAGTCAAAAAACTGCTAGAGGAATGGTTGACGAGCGCTCTAAGCAACATGCTCGAGAAACCCCCTCAGAGAAATACCGAAGATTCGCCAACAATAGCAATTGTTGCTACTGCCGGTGAGCCAAGCGTTGGATGAACAAGAAACACCCACACTATTACCAATGCAAACGATGGTGCACTCGCAACCATCCTTAAGAAAATGGAAGAAATGGAGAACGAGAATAAAGTGCTTCTTGATCAAATGAAAGAGCACGAGGAAAGGGTTGACAAGATACCTGGCGCCCCTAATCTACTGCCAAAATGCGATGTGGAAGGTTTGTCGAGCAACTATATAATGAGGGAGCTGCTCCTCACCCAATCCCAAAAATCTTCAAAATGCCACCGTACTTGAAAATATACGACGGGACCATGGACATTGAAGACCATCTGATCTATTATGTAACCGTTGTAAAAGGCAATGACTTATCGAAAGAACAAGTGCCATCCGTGTTGCTAAAAACGTTTGGTGAAACTTTGATAGGAGGGACGTTAACATGATACTCTCAACTACCAGCTCGGTTGATATCAATGTTCGAAGATATGGCAGACAAATTTTCCACCGCTCATGCAGGAGAAAAGAAGGTCGAAGCTAGGGTCAATGATATATTCGCCATTAGGCAATTGATAGGTGAAGGACTCTAGGACTTCTTGTCTTAATTCAACAGGGTAAGAATGAGATTGCCAAATGTATCAGAAGGAATGGCGGTCGCAGCTTTTCAAAAGGGGTTGAACAGAAACGAATCAAAAGTAACCAAGAAGCTTCTCAACAAATTCATGAAGTATCCCCTCACCACATGGGAAGAGATTCATAATGCCTACTGCACTGAAGTAAGAGCGGATGAAGACGATCTTAACGGTCCAACCCAACGACAAACATCAGTACAATCCGAGGTAAGGAGGGATCGACGCAACAACGGGTGAAGGGAACAACTCCCACACTTCAACAGAGAAAGGCATCACCCGTATGTTATAACTCCCAATCCGCCTCCTTTGAGGCATCCAAATGTCGTGTCACGACATGTTGCCTCGCTTCGAAATGAAAGAGGTATGCCCTCATTATTATATGCTCATAACTTTTGTATCTCCCATTCAGAAATAGTATACGCACTAGAGAAGTTGGACACGAAGGTGCAATGGCCAGAAAAAATGAAATCAAGCCCTAGTGCAAGGAGGTCGAACGTCCTATGCGAATTCCATCGGGAAAGAGGACATAAGACCAAAGATTGCATAGCTTTACGATAGGACGTGGTCAGATGCTGAACCACAGATACCTGAAAGAATTGCTTAGCGATAAAGGAAGAGCTAATTATGCTAGAGGGCACGACCAATCCTAAGGACCACCAAAACCACCTTCTCCAGCACACACCATATAGATGATCATCGGTGGCAGAGACGACTCGGTGATCAATCATGTAAAGTTCACCACCACACACAAGTCAAAGCATATGATCGCGCACGAACGATATGATGACTTTGAAAATAGTATCACCTTCGATAAGTCTAATACCGACGGTTTGTTTTTCCCTCATTATGATGCTTTAGTTATAACTTTACGTATTACTGATATTGATGTGAAAAGAATCATGGTAGACGACGGAAGCAACGATTGTATTATCCACCCAAGAGTTCTCATGCAAATGAGGCTTAAGGATAAGATATCACCACATTGTATAACACTAACCCGTTTTAACAATGCAGTGGAGTGAACCTTCGGAGAAATATCAATGCCAGTCTTGGCATAGGGGATTACGCTGGAAACCACATTCTATGTCATGAATCAGGAAACGACTTATAATGCCATCATAGGGCATCCATTGATACACGCCATGCAAGTCGTTCCGTCGAGCTTCTATCAAGTAATAAAATTTCCCACCCCATGGAGAATATTAAACATTCTAGGCGATCCACGTACCGCACAGGAATGCTACCGGATTTCCCAAGACTACATGCATACCAAACAATTGAAGGGAGCAAGAATGGAAGCATAGCAATCAGCCATGCCAGGAACTAAAATCAACCCACAAACAGAGGTTATTGGGGACCTAAATGTTGTGGAAGCTTGCAAAGCGATGGTCGAGAACCTCGAACCGGTCCAATTGGACGATACCGACAACATAAAAAAAACCTATATCGGGCACAACCTCTCCGACCTAGGTATGTACCACGAATTCTTAACTAACCATGCAGATCTATTTACCTTCTCTCACTGAGATATGCTGGGGATCACAAAAGACATCGCCACTCATAAGCTGAATGTCGGCCCACTTTATTCGCCCGTACGGCAGACGAGGAGAAAATTCAATGTCGTAATCAACGAGGCAGTAAGTGAAGAAATAGACATACTTCTAGCCAACGGTACCATCAAAGAATCGAAATACCCTCAGTGGATCGCCAATATGGTCATGGTTAAAAAGAAAAATAGGAAATGGAGAATGTACGTAGATTTCACCAATCTGAACAACGCATGCCCAAAAACTTCCTTCTCGTTGCCACATATCGACCATCAGATCGATGCAACAGAAGGGCATGAACTTCTAAATTTCTTAGACACCTACTCTAGCTACAACCATGTCCTAATGGACGAAGAAGATCAAGAAAAGACAACTTTCACCACCTACCAAGGGACGTACTGCTACAAAGTGATGCCTTTCGAACTAAAAAAGGCGGGAGCCACATACCAAAGGTTTTTCACCAAGATGTTTAAGGAACAGCTCAGCAAGACAATGGAGGGTTATATCGATGAAATGTTAGTAAATTCGGCAAAGAAGGAGGACCATATCGATCTTTTGAAAGAAGCCTTCGAGATACTGAGGCGGTATGGGATGAAATTGAACCCAAAAAAATGCACCATCGGTGTGGCCTTGGGAAAATTTCTAGGCTTTCTCGTTGTACAATGTGGTATCAAAGTCAAACTAGACCAGATCAAGTCCATAGACACAATACCTGAAGTTCAGAACAGCAAGAAGCAGTTACAAAAACTGACTGCGAATAGCCGCCCTATAAAGGTTCATCTCACGGTCCTCGGACAGATGCCACAAGTTCTTTAGTGTACTGAAAAAAGATCATGGGCTACAATGGAACGAGGAATGCATCGACGCCCTAAAGAAATTAAAAGCATATCTATCCTCGCCACCACTACTCGTCAAAGCACACCCAGGCGAGTGTCTGTTAGTGTACCTGGCAATATCCAAAGTCAATGTCAGTGATGTCTTAGTCCGCAAAAAAGGGTACTTAATCCCCTATTTATTATATCTGCAAAACATTAATACATACCGAGACGAGCTACCACACCGCAAAAAAATTATCTTTGGCATTGGTCGTAGCTTCACGAAAGTTTTCACCCTATTTTCAATTCCATCCATAAAAGTAATAACAACCTTCCCCCTATGGGGCATCCTACATAAACCCGAACTCTAGGGTAGGCTTGCCAAATGAGCTATAGAGCTCAGCGAGCATGACATAACATATTATCCAAGAACCTCCATCAAGTCGCAGGTACTTATCGACTTTCTCGCCGACTTCAGTACAGAGATATTGCCAGAGGTGGAACAATAGGCCATTCGCGCCTCCGCCCATACTGACCTCTAGATCCCCAATGCCAACGGCGTCTCAAATGCCTCAGGATCGGGACTGGGACTCATCCTCAAAGTCCCCACGGGCAAAGTATTTCTCCAGTCCATACGATGCCCCAAGATGACTAACAACGAGGCTGAGTATGAGGTTATGATTGTAGGCATGAAATTAGCACTCACCCGGTGACTCAGCCTCTACTGCGACTCTTAACTCATCATAAATAATTTCATGGGGACTTACCAAATCAAAGAATAAAGACTATAGAAATACCAATCATACATCCATAAGCCGATGCCTGAGTTTGACGAATGTCGCTTCGAGAAAATCCCCAGGGCACAAAACGTTGTGGCAGATGGCCTAGCCAAGCTAGCCGCGGCCACCAAGAATATCAATAAAGAAAATATGGTTACTCTCCTCCATTCAGCCGTCAACCACGTTGAGGTATTCTCTTCAAACTTAACTTGGGACTGGCACAACCGCCTTATATCCTATCTGCAGGATGGAACACTCCCACACGACACAAAAAAAAAGCCCAGAAGCTCTGGGTGCAGGTTGCCCGATACAGCCTGATAAATCATGACCTCTACAAGAGAACATTTGGCGGTCCCCTTGCTAAGTGCCTCAAACCGCATCAAAAAAGATAAGTACTAGAAGAGGTACATGAGGGCCATTGTGGCACCCATATAGGAAATCGCACCCTCGATCGTTGCCTCATTCGCACCGGTTATTACTGGCCTGCCATGAAAAAAGAAGCAGCAAATTATGTCCGGAGATGTGAGCAGTGCCAAAAGTACGCCCCCATGATACACCAAGTAGGGGAACTCCACCATTCAGTCACCTCGCCATGGCCCTTCATAAAGTGGGAAATGGATATAATCTTCCCTCTGCTAGCAGGACGAGGAATGTACGATTTTTATTAATTTTGACTGACTATTTTTCTAAATGGATGGAAGCAGGTGAATACACACAAATACGCGAACACGAGATCATTTCCTTTATATGGAAAAAATCATATGCCGTTTCGGCATCCCTAAAAAAATCAGTTGTTACAATAGGCCCCAGTTCATCGGTAGGAAAACAACCGAGTTCTTTGAAAAATGGCACATCAAGCAGATACTCTCCACTCCATATCATCCCGCTGCTAACAGCCAAGCCGAGTCTTCTAATAACATAATATTAAACATTTTGAAAAATAAGCTCGAGGAAGCTAAAAGTGAGGTGGCCCGAATTACTACCGAAAGTATTATGGGCATACTGGACCATGCCCAAGTTCAGCATGGGAGAAACACCATACTCACTAGTATACGGGACCGATGCAGTCATACCTATCAAGGTTGGGGAACCAAGCCAGAGATATTCCCATACCAACGGGACAGACAACGACGAGAGTAGGTTGCAAGATCTAGACGAAGCTAAAGAACGAAGAGACATGGCCCATATAAGAATAACAGCCCAAAAACAGCAAGCAGAAAGATACTACAACAAGAAAGCCAGAGTAAGATCGTTCAGAGTCGCCGACTACGTCCTCAAAATCAAAACACTAACATCGAAAGACTCGAATGAGGGAAAGTTGGGGACCAACTAGGATGGACCATACAAAATCATAGTAGCCGCGAACAAGGAGCATTCCAACTAGAAATAATGGAGGGAAAATCGCCCTAAAATAATTGGAACGTCGCCCACCTAAAATATTTCCACTTCTAAAAGGCATCTACTAAGTCGTACTCTTTTTCCCTGACCTGAGTTTTGTCCCAATTGGGTTTTATCAGGGAGCTTTTTAATTAGGCGGCGAAGGGGAAACTCAGTGGCATCATAGCGTAAATTCATCACATCGGCAATTCGACACGGTCTCTAGGCCAATATAATGAAGTGAATACACTAGTTATTCTCCATTGAACAAATTAGAAATCTCCATTGTATGAACAAAACTCCCTATTGAATGAATAGAAATCTCCATTGTATGAACAAAATTCTCCATTGAATGAACGAATCTCTATTGTATGAACAATATTTTCCAATGTACGAGTGGAAATCTCCATTACACGAACAAATGTTGATCTCCATTCTACGAATAGGAGTCTCCACTGAAAGAACATCCTAATGGCTAAGGCCATCAACTTCAGTTCGACCTCATTCGAACCACGATGGATACTACTTCGATGATAGACGAAGGAACATCCTAATGGCTAAGGCCATCGACATCGGTTCGACCTCATTGGAACCACGATAGATACTACTTCGACGACATTCGAAGAAACATCCTAAAGTCTAAGCCCATCAACATCAGTTCGACCTTGTTCGAACCACGATGGATACTACTTCGACGATCGTCTAAGCAACATCCTAATGGCTAAGGCCATCGACCTCATTTGAACCACGACGGATACTACTTCGATGACCATCGAAGTAACATCCTAATGGCTAAGGCCATCTACATCGGTTCGACCTTGTTAGAACCACGACGGATACTACTTCGACGAGAGTCAAAGCAACATCCTAATGGCTAAGGCCAACGACATCGGTTCAACCTCATTCAAACTACGACGGATACTACTTCAACGATAGTCGAAGCAACATCCTAATGGCTAAGGCCATTGACATCATTTTGACCTCGTTCGAACTATGACTTCGATGATAGTCGAAGCAACATCCTAATGGCTAAGGCCATTGACATCGGTTCGACCTCATTCATACCATGACAGATACTACTTTTATGACAGTCGAAGTACCATCCTAATGACTAAGTCCATCGGCATCGGCTCGACCTCATTTGAACCACGATAGATACTACTTCGACGATAGTCGAAGCAACATCCTAATGGCTACGACCATCAAAATCGATTCGACCTAATACGAACCACGACGGATACTACTTCGACGACAGTCGAAGCAACATCTTAATGGCCAAGGCCATCGGCATTGGCTCGACCTCATTCGTACCACGATGGACACTACTTCGATGACAGTCGAAGCAATATCCTAATGGCTAAGGCCATCGACGTCTATTCGACCTCGTTCAAACCACGACGGATACTACTTCAACTACAATCGAAGCAACATCCTAATGGCTAAGGCCATCGACATCGATTCGACCTCGTTCGAACCACGACGGATACAACTTCGATGATAGTCGAAGCAACATCCTAATGGTTGAGGCCATCGGCATCGACTCGATCTCGTTCGAACCACGATGGATACTACTTCAACGATAGTCGAAGCAACATCCTAATGTCTAAGGCCATCGGCATCGGCTCGGCCTTGTTCGAACCATGGTGGATACTACTTCGATGACAGTCGAAGAAACATCCTAATGGCTAAGGCCATCGACATCGGTTCGAACCACGATGGATACTACTTTGATGATAGTCAAAGCAACATCCTAATGGCTAAGGCCATCAACATCGGCTCGAACTTGTTCGAACCATAATGGATACTACTTTGATGACAGTTGAAGCAACATCCTAATGGCTAAGGCCATCAATATCAGTTCGACCTCGTTCGAACCACGAAGGATACTACTTCGATGACAGTCGAAGAAACATCTTAATGGCTAAGGCCATTCGCATTGGCTTGACTACGTTTGGACCATGATGGATACTACTTCCATGACAATCGAAGCAATATCCTAACAGCTAAGGCCATCGACATCTGTTCGACCTCGTTCAGACAACAAATGATACTACTTCGATGATAGTCGAAGCAACATCTTAATGCCTAAGTCCATTAGCATCAGCTCGACCTTGTTTCAACCACGATGGATACTACTTTGACAGTCAAAGAAACATCCAAATGTCTAAGGCTATCGACATCGATTCGACATCGTTCGAACCACGGCGGATACAACTTCGACGATAGTCGAAGCAACGTCCAAATGACTAAGGCCATCGGCATCGGCTCGACCTCGTTCGAGCCATGACGGATACTATTTCAACAACAGTTAAAGCAACATCCTAATGGCTAAGGCCATCGATATCACTTCGAACCACGACAGATACTACTTTGACGACAGTTAAAGCAACATCCTAATGGCTAAGGCCATTGACATCGCTTAGACCTCGCTTGAACCATAGCAAGACCTTTTTAACGAATAACAAAAGTAACTATACGGAGGCTAAGCATTATAAAAGAAAACCCAAGAATGGAAAGGTAAAAAATGGACGAAGCGATAAAAGTAAAGCTTATATTACAACAAAAAAATATTTACATTCGCCCCCACTGGGCAGGCTCCAGCACATTCCATAAGCCGAAAATATACACAAGTATACAAATTTGTAACTACTCGTCACCCTCTCATGGGTAAACATTGTTATACCAAGAATCTGATTTGAGGCGATTAACATCCTCGGAAGCAGAACCCTCCCCATCGCGAGAGTCGGGATAGTATCCACACGCTTCACGAGCAGCACATGCCTCGCTTTGCTTTTCCTTCTTCCTTCGTTGCCTGACCCTTAGCTTGAAGTCCTCTATACATGTCGAGTCGAGCCTCCGCAAAGACGCACATCTTATATGCACTACAACGTGTACCCTAACCAGACGGGGAACAAGAAGAGGAGGGCTGATAAAGGTGACCCACCTCTTTTGACCTTGGGGGAGCGACCTTCTTTTGTAATTCCATCACTTTACCGGCACTAAAACTTAGCTCTCCCCTAAGTCCATTAATTTCCGCCATCCTGGCGTCAAGCTCAGTGGTTAGATTTGCCACCCCCGGCTGCAGATTGGCGTTGTGCGCTGCCACCCCACGACTCTGTTCGAGCTCGTCATCTTTCTCCCTAAGGAGCATCTCTAACTCACTGTTATGGGCCACGAATTTTATCAACTCACTATCCGTCTTTTCTAGCTCAACCCCCCTGCGCTCCAACTGGGCCTGTCTCTATTCAAGCCCCTCACAAAACACTTGAAACTCGGGGTCCCGCAGGTAGAGGTTGATCACCGCTCGGTTCTTAGAGCGATATTTTCGACGCTTCTTCAACATCTTTTTGTAGAGGGTCGTCCATTTTTGCTTACGACGTCCCCACTCAACTTCCAAAACAAGGGTCTAAAAAGAAAATCAGAAATAAACATGCCTCAGGTTAGTCCTACAATACGCAAAAGAGAGAAAGAGAATAAAGAATACCTATAAAGCCATGCCGACAACCGTTCATGACAGCTCTGCATCGTTCATAGTGTTGAGTGTGTTTCTCTAAGGGGCGGCACATAGCAGGGTCAGGGCTGACGCAACCTGCTCACTATTTAGCAGCAAGTTGTAAGTCCCCAGAATGATAATGCTACAGTCGGACCCATCCATCATCATCTCCACGTGGGAATGACCGCCCACAAACTCATTTACATCCTCCTAGGCGATGTCAGAGTCCTACTCCTTAGCCTCCTTGTCAGGTCCTCCGACGTTAGCCGATGACCCCTTCAACAACATGCTCTGAACTAGTACCATGAGCAGCACTCCCCTGTTGAGCCAACCTCCCAGATAGAATAGCGTCATCCATGAATATAGGTTTGGGTGTCGTTTGAGGTGCCCCACCTCCATTAGCCTCGGTGGCCACCTCCTTGCCCATCTCTAGCCTCCTTCTTTTTCTTTCCAACGGCTCCTCGCCGTTGGAGGATCGTCCACAGGTTGCGGAATTGGTGCCAATGATGTCGACTCCCCCATAACTGTAGTCGCGAACATAGCCCCATGTAAAGGATCTAGAGGGAGACCCTCTCGGATAAACTTGCATAATATATCATGAGCATCCGAGGCAATGTTGGATCGCATGAAAGTAGGGACTGGCGCCATCTTTCTGGAAGCACCTCGACATGTTGTCATAAAGAACAAGTGAGCAGGATTGTAAAACTTATAAGACAAAAATTAGAAATCTACCTGAAGAAACTCTGGGGCCATAATGTTGCATGAAAACATGCCACCTGCGGGTCCCTTCCGCGTGGGGTAGAAAGTCGGCAACCTATCACTTGAGACCAAGGACGGGCTGGGGTGGACAAGCCATGGCTGCAATACAAGAATTAGAATTGCAGCAGTAACAAGTAACCGGGAACTTAACAAATTGCAATAATTACGTGTCGAATTCAACCTCTCTGAGAATCCGGCGGGGTTAGAGACCACATGTTCGGCCCTAAAAAAGAAATATTTACGCCAGAATCCGCGGCTTGCTCGGACGTCAGTTCTGATCACCAATCCTTTCGTGCCACGGCTTCTTAAATTCACCATGGTCCCTCTCAGATAACCAGCATTAAACAATTGTAAGAGGTGATGAACCAAGACTTCACATCCGGCCAGCCCCGTATATTTGGTCAGTAACTGTAGCACTTTTAGGGTATGCGGTGTGAGTTAAGCCGGGCATATGTTATAGAATCGGCAAAGCTGCTCCGCCAAAGGAAAAAGAGAAAGACCATAGCCAATCAAAAAAGAGTATTCATAAAAGGCAGAATACCCCGGCCGGTGAACATCCACGTGATCTCTCCCCGCTGGAATCATCTCTATATGGGCAGGTATGCCGTACTTAATGCGGAGACCATCTAAGTGATTCTGTCGTGACATGGAAAGCATTAGAGTCGGAGTGGGAGAGTCCTTGTTGAAATCGCTTCGAGACGAAGGATGCTTTGGTAACAGTGCTTCCACCGTAAGAGAATGATGTCCTCTTCTTCCTCCATCTCTCCGCCATAGGAATGAGGTGGCACATTTGATGAAGCAGCCGTTGGGACCCTCTCATCGTTTTGATGAGGTATAGACATGATTTAGGTTGAGAAGAATCGCACACATCATAACGAAGAAGAAGGAAATTCTCGATTAAAGGTAAAAGTACTAGAATGTGAAAATATAAACTGAAAGGTTGGAATGCTCTTACAAATGACCAAAGTTCGAACCAAGTTAAAACCTTCCCCTATTTATAGGGTTGGGTGGCGCTAGAATCGAGGCGGCAAACTTCAAATCAGCACGAAAAACCAAGAACCAAAGCATTCATTTTCTTGCCTCGAGAATACGCTCAATGATGATGCATGCGAACACTGATGTCATAAAAAGAAAGACGTTTCATTTCGACGCTCTGACAGTTATAATTGATATCTCCCTCCGGTCATGTCGCAACCCTTTGACAAGTCAAACTCTCCCTGAACGAAGGCATCGATTCCGCCCTCGAGGACACACCTCGCTGAAACCCCAACGAGCGAAGGGACTAACTATATGGAGTCAAATTTGACCGATCACGTCTATAAGTAAGCATGACCGACCGCTGAACATACGCGAGCCATGACAGAAGGACGACTTGGGGATAATAGGAAAAACGACTTCATAACCTTGTTGGCCCTTCTATAGTATGTACTTTGGTTCTATCTTATAATATTTAAACAAGGATCCCCTACTATATAAGGGGATCCGAGCTTTGTAAAGGGGGATTCATTCATTTTTGGAAGATAGAGGTTCTCTTGCTCTCTCCTCTCTCTAACATTCTCTCTTTCTCTCTCTCTCAAATATACTATTGTTATAAAATCGATTATCAAGATTATCCTAGGGTTTATTATTTTCAATTACGATTTATCCTTTTATCTCTTTTGATTGATTTGCTTAAAAAACATTTAATAATTTTTGAGTCAAACAGCAAAACACTAATTATGTTTAAATGATCCATCCGAAAACTTGCTAGTCATTACTATTTAAACTCAAATCCCGGGTTTTAATGGTTCACACTTCACAATGTCGTGGTCATTGATATTTCTTTGATGGGTGACTAGATAGGTAGGAAAAAGGCCGGCCCCTAATAAATGAGAAAAAGATAATGCACTATATTATAATTTAAGGTTTTTATACTTTTGAGAAAGATATTTTGTAATTAATACGTTTTTAAGAAAGATATTTATAATTTAAATTACTAAATATCTTCTTTAAATTCTTCAACTTTTGTTTTTTTGAGAAGAAATGAACTTTGGATCCACCTCACTTCAAAAACCTACATTTAAGGTGAGCTTATTCCAGAATTACTCCAGAATACATAAGGAGATTGATTTCATAACGGATGTGAAACAACCTAACATTCACCCCTCGTTCAGACCTGTCAACTAGTATATGAACAATATAACATTAGGCTTATTATATGGTAAATTAAAAGTCGTTTGTATGGGTTTAATAGTGTGAGACATCGAACTAAATCGAGTTAATCTTATTCATGGTCAATGACATTTTGTGTTAGTTATCGAAAAATTATTTGTTACTTTTTTTTTTACACAAAAATATTTTTACTTTGCTCTGTTATCATAAAAATTATATTTTTAATTGAAAAATCTATTATACCCTTGATATTATATAAACCTTCATATTTATAATATTTTCTATATTACATACTATATAATATATGTTTAACTATGTATTTTATTTATAAATAAAATAAATTAATATTATTTTATTTATTATTTTTTATATATATTCATATATTTAATTTTTTTATTAATGTTAATTTTTAAGATATATTTGCAGCATATTAAATTGCCAGTACCTTTAATATATATTAGTAGAGAAATAAATCGGCAAATATATTTTTGTGAGAAAATTCGCAGGTAAACAAACAAAGTCAATGAGGAACAAATCATATGTTAATCCGAAGGAAAATCCCTTACCTCGGCAATTCGTTATTTGGGAATTACACTACCAAAAAAAATTATTAAATTTTGCATTCATTACACAAAAATCACTTTTCTTTCTTTTGTTACACAAAAATTATTTTACTTTATTCTAGTTATCACAAAAATTACCTTTTTAATGAAAAGTCTATCATACCCATATATTATATAAACCTTCATGTTTATAATACTTTATATAATATATGTTTAACTATGTATTTTAGTTATAAATAAATAACTTAAAATTAATTTATTTATTATTTTGTAATATATTCATATATTCAAAAAAATTTAACATTAATTTTTAAAATATATTTGTAGCGTTATTAAATTTGACATTAACTTTAATATATATTAGGAGAGAAATAAATCAGCACGTACATTTCCGTGAGAAAATTCGCAGGTAAACAAACCAAGAAAATGAGGAATAAATCACATGTTAATTTGAAGAAAAATCCATAAGTACTACATGTGAATTTAGTTGGGGATATTTTTTTGGGGATTTACCTGGATAATTGGTTATTTGAGAAAATAACATTACTAGAAATTCGAGAAAAATCATCCAAAAAAATCGATTAAAGCTGGTCGGTAATGGCCAATAACTATCCAAAAGACACTCACTAATACGTGATCGGTATTTTGAAAATCGGAAGGGCATACCGACAAAAATTGGCCGGTCAATTAAATTCGAAACAAAAATAATTTGCTGAAAAAGTTGTATTTTAACGTTACTGATATATCTTGAAAAGTAAAGTTTAAGAAAAAATTAAATAAAATACATAATTAAAAATTTGCTGAAAGCATCACAAGGGGATAATAGATTTTAAGGTAAAAATACAACTTTTATGATAAATGAAGAAAGTAAAAATAATTATTATGTAACAAAAGAAAAAAAGTAACTTTATATAATAAATGTAAAGTTAAATAATTTTTATGTAACATAAAAAATAATTAGGAAACAACTATAAAAGTTCAATAACTATGGATAAATTATCTCAACTAAATCAATGCTTTTAGCTCTTAAAAGGAGTATTCCCAAGTTCAATCGACGCTTCAATAATTAAAATAATAAGAGCTTAAAATAATAATACTTGTTAATTTCTTAAATGTCAACTACTTAAATAAACTAATATCCAAATGCTTAAAGTATTGAGCCGATACTCTCGAACGTTGGGAATTGGGATGAACTTCTGCGCCGAACTCGTGGGCGGCATGGTGTTCTAGAAATTCATTAGAAAAGAGTAGATCTAAAGGAAAGGGTTGGAACAGGGTCAGCGTTTGCGCCCATGCATGGCGCCACGTCCTTGCTATATTCACCACGTGGCAGTGCCTGCAAAATAGTCGCCCGTAGAAATAGAAGTAGATCTAGATCCTTAGATTCATTGGACTCATCATTTTCAACGCAAAATATTAAACTTAGTGTAAATTTATTAAGATTATAATATACAATAGATAAAAGCTTATAATTTTAATATTAAAAATATAAACTTCAAGAGTAAGAACTTACTCATCCGCTTTAAATTTTGAATTCGCCTTTGTCCACACCTTTTCGTTGTGCCGCGCTCTTTGAAAGTTGAAACAGGCAATTACATACTATCTGAATAACCGTATCCAACCTTTGCATCCTGTCGAAAGCCAAAAGAGCTTTGCTAGATAAGAATATTAATATTAGTACTACAATGGCGTTGCGGTAACCATCTTGTCTCCCGACTTATCTGTTCTTCTTAACATTATTGACTCCAAAATTGTTAAACACCTTTAAGCAAATTAATTAATATAGATGAAAAGATAAACTATAATTAAAAATAATAAACTTTAAGATGATCTTTGTTAGGGGTGTTCATGGTTCGGTTTGAATCGATTTTTCCCTAAAAAGAAATCAAATCAAGTAAATCGATTATTCAAATATTAAAAACAAACCAAACCAATTAACTCGATTTTTCTCGATTCGGTTTATGTCAGTTTTTCGGTTATTAGTCGGCTTTTTCTTAAATATAAGACATACACTACCAAACACTTATTCCGGTCACATTTTCAATGTAACACTATCAAATCAATTGCCTTTTGAGAAATCTATTATTTATCAAATATATTGATGATAATTGAATCAAATAGTGATGAATAATTTAAGGACTCAATTAAAAATATATTATTTTTAAAACGAAATGGCTTCTTACACTAAACAAAAGAAAGTTACCAATCAAACTAGAATGTAATGGTAAAGAATTATATTAAAAGTGCAAACTATTAACATTTGCCATAAATTTTTTGAAACTTTGTATAACAATATAGATATATAATAATAAATTTGAAATAGCTACTCCTATAGTCGGTTTGGTTCGGCTTTTTTTCCAATTAAAACCAAAACAAAACCAAATTTGATCGCTTTTTAAAATTCAAAACCAAAACCAAACCAAACCAAAAAGTATCAGTTTTTTTGATCGGTTTGGTTTGATTTTCGGTTTGGTTTGGTTTTTCGGATTTTTATGAACACCCCTAATCTTCCTAATCGATTCCTACAACAACAATATATATGAGAGAGAGAGACGACGATAATCTTAGAGAGATGAAAAAGAGATAATTTTAGAGAGATAAGAGAGCAGGAGAGCTTGTATTTCCAAAAATGGATGAATCTCCTTTTACAAAGCTGAGACCCCCTTTATATAGTAGAGGATCGTTCTTTAAATATTAAAAGACAAAAATAAAATACATGCTATAAAGGGGCCGAGGTGATTGTGAAGTCGTCCCTCATGTTACCTCTAAGTCGTCCTTCTATCAGGACTCACGTATGTTTAGCAGTCAGTTGTGCTGGCTTAAGGATGCGATCGGTCAAATTCGACCTCATATAGTTAGTGCCTCCGCTCGTCGGGGTCGCAGCGAGATGTGTCCTCGATGGGCAGAATCGGTACCTCCGTTCAGGGAGAGTTTGACTTTGTCAAAAAATCATGACGTGACAGGTAGGGGGACAATAATCATGACTGTCAGAGCGTCGAAACGAAATGCCTTTTTGACATCAGCGTTCGGATGCGTCATCATTACGCGTATTCTCGAGGCAGGAAATCAGAAATTTTGGCGCTTGGTTTCCCGCGTTGATTCGAAGTCTGCCTCTTCGATTCTGGCACCACCCAACCCTATAAATAGGGGAAGGGTTTAACCTGATTCAAACTTTGGTCATTTGAAAGCATTCCAACCCTTCAGTGTATATTTTCGCATTCTGGTACATTTTCCTTCGATTAAGAATTTCCTTTTTCTTTGTTGTGCTGTGTGCAACCTTTTCTCAATCGAGATCATGCCTAAACCTTGCCGAAATTATGAAGAAATCCCGGCGGCTGCTCCATTGAACGTGCATCCACCTTCCGATGGTGGAGAGTTGGAGGAAGAAGAGGACACCAGTCCTCTTACGGTGGAGGCACTATATACCTTGTCTTAAAGCGATTTCAGCAAGGACTTTCCCACTCCGACTCTAGTGCTTTCTGAGTCGCTACAAAATCATTTGGATGATCTCCGCGTGAGGTACGGCATACCTACCCACATAGAGATGGTTCCGGCGGGAAGAGATCATATGGATGTTCATAGGACGAGGTATTGTGCGTTTTATGAATACCCCTTTTTGATTGGTTATGGACTTCCACTTTTCACTTTGGTGGAGGAGTTTTGCTGATTCTATAATGTGTGTCCGCCTCAACTCACACTGTATACCATGAAGGTGCTTCGGCTACTGACCAAGTATTCGGAATTGGTCGGATATGAAGTCATGATCCATCACCTCCTACAACTATTTAGTGCCTGTTATCTAAGAGGGTCCATGATACATTTGAGAAGTCGTGGTACGAAAGGATTGGTGGTCAAAACCAATGACCGAACGAGTCGTAGATTCTGGCGCAAATAGTTTTTCATTAAGACCGAACACGTGGTCTCTAATCCTGCTGGATTCCCAGAGAGGTAGAATTTGAAACGTAAGTATTGCAGTTTGTTAGTTCTTTGTTACTTGTGGCTGTTGCAATTCTAACCTTTGTATTTCAGCCATGGGTCATCCGCCTCGGCCCGTCGCCAATCTCAGGAGATGGGTTGCTGGTTTGCTTCCCTATGCGAAAGAGACCCGCACTTGGCCTGCCTTCATGCTGCGCTATGGCCCCAAAGTCCCTTCAGGTAGATTTCTAATTTTGCTTTGTAAATTCCGCAACCCCGCTCACTTCTTTTTATGCCGACAGGTCGAGGCGCTTCTACGAAGAGGGTGCCAGTCCATACTCTCAAGTGACCCGACATTGCCTCGGATGCTCATGATATGTTAATCGAGTTTGTCAGAGAGGATCTCTCTCCAGCTCCTTTATAGAGGATACATCTACAACCATGGTTATATGGGAGTCGGCATCGTTGGCACCAGCTCTACAACCCGTAGATGAGTCCTCCAATGGCGAGGAATCGTTGGAAAGAAAACGGATGAGGCTTGAGAAGGGAAATGAGGTGGCCATCGAAGTCGGAAGAAGTGAGGTACCTTGGCCGACGCACGTACCTGCATTCATGACCTACGCCGTTCTATCTAGGAGGTCAGCTCAATAGAGGAGTACCGCTCTCGGTGCTAGTTTCGCGTGTGCCATTGAGGGGGGAGGGGTCATCGACCAATGTCAAAGGACCTGGCGAGGAAGCTAAGAAGCCGAACTCTGACATTGCTCAGGAGGATGTTGACGAGTTTGTGGGTGGCCTTACCCACGTGGAGATGACGACGAATGGGTCCTACCGTCGTATTATGATTCCGACAACATACAACTTATTGCTAAACAACGAGTTGGCTGGACGATGGGAGCTATCATGAAGGGTTGTCGGCATGGCTTTACAGGTAATCCTTATTCCTTTTCTCTCTTCTGCGTGTTGTAAGCCTGACCTGAGGCGTGCTCATTTCTGATTTTCTCTTTAGACCCTTGGTTTGGAGGTGGAGAGGAGATGCCATTAACAAAAAGAGACGGCCCTCTATAAGAATATTCTAAAGAAATATCGGAAGTACCGCTCTAAGGACTGAGCGGCAGTTGAATGGGGGCAGTCCCTGTTGGAGCGTAGGGGAGTTGAGCTGGAAGAGACAGATGGTGAGTTGATGAAGGTTGTGACCAGTACAGCGAGTTGGAGGAGCTCATTAGGGTGAAATATGACGAGCTCGAACTGAACCGTGGGGTAGTAACAGAGAACATCGACCTGCAGTGGAGGGTGGCGGATCTGACCTCCAAGCTCGATGCCAGGATGGCGGAGATCAATGGACTTTCTCAGCCTTCCTCATCTCATCCCTCGCCTGCTGAGAGTCCACGTTGTAGTGCGCATGAGATCTGGATTTTTGTGGAGGCTAAGCTCGACATGCATAGAGAGCTTCATACTGCGGGTCGGGCGACTGAGAAAGAAGTTCAGGCATGGAGAAATGAGGCTTGCACTGCTCGTGAAGCTTGTGGATATTACCTTAATTCTCCCGATGGGGAAGGTTCTGCTTCCGAAGATGTCAATCACCTCAACTCGGGTTCTTGGTATAATAACGTTTATCTCTCAGGGGGTGACGAGTAGTTGTAAGTTTGGATAATGTATATTGTTGGCTTGTGGGATGTATTGGAGCCCATCCGCGGGGGCGAGTGTAAACTATATTTTTGCTATAATATAAATTTTACTTTTTTTGCTTCGTCCATTTGTTGCCTTCACCTTCTTGGGTTTTCTTTTATAATGATTAGCCTTCGTAGAGGTTTCTTTTGTTGTTTGTTAAAAAGGTCATGTCATGCTTTAAGCGAGGTCGAACTGACGTTAATCGATTAGGCTATTAGGATATTGCCGAGACTACTGTCGAAGTAGTATCGGTTGTGGTTCGAACAAGGTCGAACCGATGTCAATGGCTTTGGCTATTAGGATATTGCTTCGACTGTCGTCGAAATAGTATTTGTTGTGGTTCGAACAAGGTTGAACCATTATCGATGGCATTGGCCGTTAGGATGTTTCTTCGACTGTCGTCGAAGTAGTATTCATCGTGGTTCGAACGAGGTTGAACCGATGTTGATGGCCTTGGGCGTTAGGAATGTTTCTTCAACTGTCGTCAAAGTAGTATTTGTCGTGGTTAGAACGAGGTCGAATCGATGTTGATGGCCTTGGCCATTAGGATGTTACTTCGACTGTCGTCGAAGTAGTATTCATCGTGGTTCGGACAAGGTCGAACCGATGTCGATGGCCTTGGCCATTAGGATGTTGCTTTGACTATCGTCGAAGTAGTATCCGTTGTAGTTTGAACGAGGTCGAACCGATGGTGATGTCCTTGGCCATTATAGGATGTTACTTTGACTGTCGTCGAAGTAGTATCCATCGTGGTTCGAACGAGGTTGAATCAATGTCGATGGCCTTGGCCATTAGGATATTGCTTCGACTATCATCGAAGTAGTATCTGTTGTGGTTCGAATGAGGTTAAACCGGTGTCGATGGCTTTGGCCATTTGGATTTTGATTTGATTGTCATCGAAGTAGTATCTGTCGTAGTTCGAACGAGGTTGAACTGATGTTGATGGCCTTGGCCATTAGGATTTTGCTTCGACTGTCGTCGAAGTAGTGTCCATCGTAGAATGGAGATTAACTCTTGTTCGCGAAATGGAGATTAACTATTGTTCATGTAATGGAGATTAACTCTTGTTCATTCAATGGAGATTTCTGTTAATTCATTGGAGAATTATGTACATACAATGGAGATTTTTTCGTACAATGGAGAATAACTAGTATAAGTCCCTTCATTATATTGGCATGCGGACCATGTCGACTAGCCGATATGATGAATTTGCGCTCTGGTGTCACCAGGTATCCCCTTTGCCGCCTCGTTAAAAACCTTCTCGAGAAAACCCAATTTGGATAAAACTTGGGTCAGGGAAAAAGAGTAATACTTAGGAGATGCCCTTTAGAAGTGGAAATATTTGAGGCGGGCGATGTTCCAAATGTTTTGGAGTGGTTTTCCCTCCATTGTCTCTAGATGGAACGCACTTTTGTTCGTCACTTCTATGATTTTGTATGATTCGTTCCAGTCGGTCCCCAATTTTCCCTCATTTGGGTCTTTCGACGCAAGTGTTTTGGCTTTGAGGATGCAGTCGCCGACTTTGAGCGATCTTACTTTGGCTTTCTTGTGGTAATATCGTTTTGCCTGCTGTTTTTGGGCTGTCATTGATATATGGGCCATGTCTATTCGTTCGTCGGCTTCGTCTAGATCTTTCAATCTACTTTCATCATTGTTTGCCCCGCTGGTATGGGAATATCTCAGGCTCGATTCTCAGATTTTGACGGGTATGACTACATCGGTCCCGTAGACCATTGAGGATGTTGTTTCTCCCGTGCTGGGTTTGGGTGTTGTCTGCTATGCCTGTCGATGCCCCCTTTTTCCTCGCAGAATCGGGTTCACGACATTTAAAAAAAGAACTCTTTTTCCGTTTGGGAATTGGATTTTGGATTTTGCAGAGTCGCCACCTAATGATTATGGTGCATTAGGACACTTTTAGAAGAATTAAAGATGAAGACCAGAGTTTGGGTAAGGGATTGAAATTATCTCGAGGGGAAGGTGTTAGGTACCCCTCAAGATCTACTAGTGTGGTTCCCGACCATGCTATAATTGTGACTTTGAATGCAAACGCGAATAAACAAACAAGTATTGCAAATAAGAAGCATAAAAGGTTAAAGAAAAAAAAGTGTTGAAATTCAGGAAAGAAACTGTTTTGTTCTGAAAGAGATACGCAAGTAAAGGGAAGGGGTCAAGCAAATGGTGCAAGCAACTCAAAAGTCGTGTATGAAACAGAAGTTGAAAGTGCAACAACTTTTTAAATTATGAAAATTGTTAAACTAATAAAAAGGGAGGGGGGTCCTAGGTTTATACATTAAATGGATCATTCGCACAACACCGGTACTCAATTGTACGCATAATGTTATCGTGTAATCATCATCTCCATGTCTACCCTTCCCGTCCTGTTAAGGTGTTAAAGCGTGGAATGGTATCGTTTACTTATTGCATGCTATTACTCGTCCCGATCCTATCAGTCCTAGAGGCAAATGGACTACTAATCCTAAAGGGAAAGGGGTTTGGGGATTTTAGAAGTTTCAAAGGATAAAATGCTAAGGCGTCAATCAAAACAAATAGTTGCAAATAGAAGGGGAGCAGACAAGCAAGCAAGGCTCAAATATTCTTTCGTAAACCATCGAAAATAACAGAGTTTAGCATGTCTTTCACTTACTGATTTTGGTCTTATTTAAATAAAGTGACAAGCAGACTGGTTCATCGCTTACTTTTAGGCGAAAAGTTACATTAGGCATACTCGAATGCAGTTGTTTGATAGCTGATCTGGTTGACTTAAGTGTTAATTATAACTAGGTGTGACATATACTGGCTTTAGAAACAGATTCACAAACTTAACAGGGGTTACTGATTTTAGCAGGAAAATACAAGTTATAGCTAGTATTATCTCTATCTAGATTCGAAACTTCCAATAGGCATGCTTTCTATGCGAATAATAATTTGGACACCCTTTAGACATTAATAACATCCTAGGAACATGGCTTCTACATCCAGTTTTATTATTATTCACCTACAAATAGTTTGCCTAAGTCGCTTGCAGAATGCAGCAGTTTGGTAGACCATGTTTTATATATGAAATTGCGGAATAATTCGGAACTGACCAATAGGCAGGATATCTACGCGTGTTTGGGGAATTACAGATTAAACCTATAAGTATGATTTCTAAAAGTAATTTTTGCAGAAACTAAAGTTAAAACCTATTGACATAATTTCAAGGTGGATATGCAGAGATGAGAATTAAAACCTATAGGCCTGATTTCTAGGTACGATATGCAGCGATGGGAGTTAAAACCTATAGGCATAATTTCTACCCTTAGTGCAGAAAATAAATCCCATTCCTCTTTCTTTACTATGTTCCCCAAAGTTTGTACAAGTTATTACAACCCAAAAAGAAATAAAACTATAATTATAAAATACATCAGAAACCATCAGCTATATCCAAACAACCTAATTCAAACTTAAGGCTTAATGATATGTGATTGAACCACTTCCAAGATCCAAATTTCTAAGCCTTCTCTTATCTAAGGTGTTTCAGAGATCCAAAGGATTTTAGGAACTCTAGGAAATGCATACACCCAAGATATTCATAGAAATAGAGTTGTGCAGTATGGAAGGGCCAGCGCTTATGTGTCCAAGTTCAAATGGAGCTCTAGGGTCTCAAGGCAAGGCTCACACAAGAGGGGCACAACTTAAATTCTAGGAGTTGAGTGTAAGTGCAATAGAAAAGGGTAGGAGGACTACCTAGGGAGGTTGGTGGTCATGCCCAGCCACAGATGAGACTGGCACACCCCTAACCAACCTATAATCAAGCATTTAGGGAGTATAGACCTTTTGGAGGTCAAGCCATGGCCTGAACAGTAATCAGGAGTACTACCAGGCCAAGGTTGTCACTTGGCATACACACAATATGGAATGAGGATGGGAAATTGACAAGCTTAGGACCCCAAAGGATCTAGTTCATAGCCATGGACAATGATTTCAGGCATTGCCATGTCTTCTGAACCATAACTTAAAGCACACAAAGGGAGTATGAGCGTTTCGGATTCATAAAGTATCAAATACATTGCACGCAACTGACAGGATGCATATGTAATTTAAATATTGAATTACAAGGGGAAAGGGGAAACATAGTACAACATGCTAGAAACAAATGTCAACTAAAGGAGTTGGACAGAAGTAGGTAAAAGTAAAACACATTGTTGTTGAGACATGTAAATTAACTGGGACATAATAGTAGTGAAGCATAAAAGTGCAGAAGAAAGTTGAGTAAACAAAGTCCACAGCAACACAAGTATCAGAGAGAGAGAGAGAAAGAGAGAGAGAGAGAGAGAGAGAGAGAGAGAGAGAGAGAGAGAGAGAGAGAGAGAGAGTTTTTAAGTGAGAGTGGTTTTTGAACTCAGATTGCTTTCTGTGTTCGTGTGTTCAAAGAGAAGGGAGAAGAGTATTTATAGTTTTGAAAACATGTAGAGAAATAAGGTAACAAGTACAAGTCTAATACAAATATGTCATGGGTACAAATCAGAATCAAATTAGTATAAGATTCCCATTTAATTAGGGGGTTTTTATTCAAACAAATACTAACAGGTTTTAAATAAAGAAAGGGAGAATAAACCTTGTAAATAGAATGGATGCCTCCATAAAAGAAGTAGTAAGGTAATACGATGGGCAATTAAGTCTAAGTACAGGGTGTAAAATTATTTTTGGAAAGATTCAGAGAGGCCAATCAAAGGAAAAGAATTAATTACCCCTTAACGGGCGAGTAAAAATCAAAATTTCACTAAGGAAAAATTTTGAAAATTAATCACAAGTTACAGAAGGAGCTCAGTATATATATACGTGAATGCACAAGTAATAGGCACGTGAAACCAAGTTATGACAAAATAACAGCATATAGTAGTAACTAAAAGGAGGATAGTCAAGTTTCAGTGCATAACAATAGAGGAAAAGATCTAAAGCATGCAAAGAACTCATAACAAAATATAGTCAAGAGAATGGAAGCACACTGCAATTTCAACGAAACGAGTTGCACAAACAACTTCAAAGAAATTGAATAGTCCCCAAAGAAACTAGGGTTTTCGAAAATCGAACGAGTTTAGAGGAGATGAGCAATCAAATAACAAACAAGTTTAGAGTCTCGGATAAACCCCAAAATTAGGGTTTTCACTCATGCTAAATCAGATAAAATCAAGTGAATAACAAACAGAAACTCAAACAAGATCCCAAAATTAAGGTTTTTAACATGCGAGTTCAGATAGAAGATAATACAAACAAACACAGTAAAACATGTCGAGATTCAGAGAAGACATGTTCGAGATAAAATAACATGAAACCCTAGTTGAGGAAATAAGCGTTTCTAAAAGCAAACATTAAGGAATATTCGAGAAAAATACATAGAAGGTTCTCACACACATAGATGCATAACACATCTAAAATAAATCGAAGGAACCTTAGAGATTAGGGTTTCGTAAGAAACCCAAGAGGCGAGATAGGCTTTGGAAACCATCAATCTGAGCAGAGGAGTCAAAGATCAAACTCGAATAGCCATGACTAGCCGGGAAAAGGTTGAAGACGACCGGAGAACAGTCATCGAACAAAGGCTTGGTCGGAACCCTTCAAGATCTGGTCATTGGACCTTTAGAAGTGAGCACACAGAAGCCGTGAGAGGCTAGTATAGGCCTCCGATGAGCCTGAGAAGCCATAAATTAGGTCTTAGATGAGAGGCAGTGGCTAGTGTTTGAGGTGGTATTGAGAGAGAATTGAGATAGGAGAGGATTCAGAGGCGGCGATTGAGAGAAAATGAATTAGGGTTGGGAGTTTGGTAAATTAAAAAAAGGAAAGGGCGTATTTGGGCCGTTGATCTTCAAGATCAACGACTGCAATTAAATGGGGGATCCGGTCGGGTATTAAAATGGATTGTGGGTTGGGTTGGTTTTGAAAATTGGCATGTTGAAATTGGGTTCAAATTGGGGCTGCAATGTGGCTATGATTGAAATGTAAATGGGGCTATAAGTTAAATAGCCAATTTTCCCTTTTTTAATTTAATAAAATAGTAATATTGATTATAAAAACAAATTAAACATACTGGGTAAATAAGTGTTATATAAATATTGATTATAAAATCTTGGGATTGGTTTTATAAGCGTAAAATGTCATGAATTACAAGATAGGCTATAATTGCAATTACATGCAATTCAGCTTAAAAAAACAAAGAAATTGTAAAAATATGCGAAATTTACTTTAATTATATTTAGTTGTAGATGTGAAAATAAAATGAATTATTCATCAAAATGATAATTCTGGGAATAATTATTGTATTAAAATAGGCAATAAATTGGGTTTAAAAATCATTAAAAGGTGCCAAAACTCTTGGATGTGCTTATATATGCACCAATATGTTATTTTTAAAAAATATTTTGGTATAAGAAATACTTAGGAAAAAATTGGGTATCAACCGCTGCCCCTCTTTATCCGGGAAGGATGAAAGAGTTATCGGGTAAAGATATGATGGTCAATTTTGACCAGAAGTGGCGGTTTGAAAAGAATTTGACCGAGCTCTAGTTTATGAGCTGCCTATATATCCCTGATTTTACAGGAATCAGGTTGTATGTAGTTCATGGACCATTGATGGAACATGTTGATGGCGATACAAAAGAGACGGGCACAATGTTTAGGTGGCAATAGGTATTTGCAGTCTGATCGACTGCGGGAACCGGAGCGAGATCACTCCTGCTGAGACGGTCATTGCTAGCCGGTGTACCTGCAAGTGAGCAATATAGGCGTATATTGTGCATAAATTAAACGTGATGCAAGTTCGCACCGGACCAGGAATGTTGTCTTTGAACGGTTAGGATGACATCCTTAGACCATGATATCCGGGTCGTGAGGCACAGAATTAAAGGATTCGTAGGCTATGAAATGATGTTCTCGGGCTATGATAATTGTGCCTTCAAACCATGATGCCTTTGAATAATGATGTTCACGATATAAAGTGGGGTCCTCGGGCCATGTCATGGTGTTCTCGGGCTACGAAGATGATGCCTCAGAATGATGACGCCTTTGGACAGTTTGGTGATGTTTCAGCCCATGAAATGCAAGATTTATGCTTCTCTGCCCTTTCGAGTAGGGGTAAGGCCTGCGTACGTATTACCCTTCCCAGACCCCAGCTTGTGGGATTATACTGGATAGTTGTTGTTGTTAATGTTGTTATTGTTGTTGTTGTTGTTGAAATGCAAGATTTAGCGGTATTTCAGGCCATGAATTGCAAGATTTGGCGATGTTCCAGCCGATGCAAAAGCGTAAATGGCGATATCTCAGCCGACAGAAATTTAAATAAACAGGCGATGTTCCAGCAGATGTGAAAGTAAAATGGCGATGTTTCGGCCGACAGAAATTTAAATAAATAGGCGATGTTCCAACCGATATGAAAGTAAAATGGTGATGTTTCAGCCAATAGAGAATTTCAATAATAGTTTGGCGATATTTTAGCCGATGTAAAAGTAAAATAGCAATGTTTCAGCCGATTATAAGACATAAATAAAAGTAGCAATATTTCAGTCGATGTAAAAAGGATAAAGTTGTGGTATTTCAGCCATGCAAGAAAGACAAGGTGGTGATATTTCAGCCATGCAAGTGGAGGTAGAGCTTAACTTCGGAGGGCAGGAAAGTAGCCTTATGCAATGCAGGAAATGCAGATGGAGACATCGCTTAGTCTCGGAAGGAAGAAAGGTAGCATTATACAATGCAGGAAATGCAGATGGAGGCAATGCTTAGTCTTAGAAGGCAGAAAGGTAGCCTTATGCAATACAGGAAATGCAGATGGAGACAACACTTAGTCTCGGAAGGTAGAAAGGTAACCTTATGCAATGTAGGAAATGCAGATGGAGACATCGCTTAGTCTCAAAAGGCAGAAAGGTAGCCTTATGCAATGCAGGAAATGCAGATGGAGACAACGCTTAGTCTCGGAAGGCAGGAAGGTAACCTTATGCAATGCAGTAAATGCAAATGGAGACAACGCTTAGTCTCAGAAGGCAAAAAAGTTGCCTTATGCAATGCAGGAAATGTAGATGGAGACAATGCTTAGTCTCGAAAGGCAGAAAGGTAGCCTTATGCAATGCAGTAAATGTAGATAGAGACAACGCTTAGTTTCGGAAGGTAGAAAGGTAGCCTTATGCAGTGCAAGAAATGTAGATGGAGACAACGCTTAGTCTCGGAAGGCAGAAAGGTAGCCTTATGCAATGTAGGAAATGCAGACGGAGACATCGCTTAGTCTCGAAGGCAGAAAGATATCCTTATACAATGCAGAAAATGCAGATGGAGACAACACTTAGTCTCGGAAGGCAGGAAGGTAGCCTTATGCAATGCACAAAATGCAAATGGAGACAACTCTTAGAGTGTGTTTGGTATGAAGGAAAATGTTTTCCATGGAAAATGTTTTCCTAGAAAATGTTTTCATGGAAAATGAGTGATTTTATCACTTATTTTCTCTTGTTTGGTTGGTAAGTGGAAAACATTTTCCGGAAAATATTTTCTATGTTTGGTTAGAGAGTAAAAAATATTTTTTTTGCAACATATTTTTTTGCAACTCTCCTACCCCTCCCCCTCCCACCTCCCCTACCCCTCCCCTTCCCGAAGTCTCTAAAAATTGACACAATCTAAAGGAAATAATGTGACGCTTTACTTTTTAACGCAAAAATCGCGTATTTTCGAATTGGTAAATTTATAATTTCTAAACCCGTAAACTTCCGAACTTATAATTTTGGAACTTGTAAAATATTGAGTCTTTAAATGATAAATAATAAAATTAAAAACTGAAAAATATATTTTAAAATTTTTTCGGGGGGGGGGGGGGGGGGGGGGGGGGGGGGGGGGGGGGGGGGGGGCAGTAAATCGAAAAAAAAAATAAAAATTTAAATTACAAAAAAAAAGTAATTTTTTTTTGTGCGGGGGGGGGGGTGGGTTGTGGGGGTGAGGGTGGGGGGAGGGAGGTAGGGGGTGGGGGTGGGTGGTGCAAAAAAATAAGAAAACAGAAATTTAAAATTATAGAAAAAAAAATTAAGGTAAAAGAAATTTTTTTTGCGGGGTGGGGTGGAGGGGTAGTAGGGTGGATGGTAACGGAAAAACTGATTTTTTTTTAAAAAAAACTGTTTTTTAGAGAGGGGGTGGGGTGAGGTGGTGAGGGTGAGAATGGTTGAGAATGAGTTTTGGAAAATGTTTTCCCTTCTTTTGATAAGGAAAACATTTTCCTCCAATTGGAGGAAAATGAATTGATAAGGAAAATGTTTTCCAAAACATTTAAGCTAACCAAACATGGGAAAATTGGAAAACATTTTCCAGAAAATGTTTTCCTTCATACCAAACACACCCTTAGTCTCGAAAGGAAAAAAGGTAGCCTTATGCAATGCAGGAAATGCAAATGGAGACAACACTAAGTCTCGGAAGGCAGAAAAGTAGCCTTATACAATGCATGAAATGCATATGGAGACAATGCTTAGTCTTGGAAGGCAGAAAGGTAGCCTTATGAAATGCAGGAAATGCAGATGGAGACAACGCTTAGTCTCAGAAGGCAGAAAGGTATCCTTATGCAATGGGATAAAAGCAAACAGTAAGTAAAAATTCTTATCTGATAGCTGGCAGCTGATTGTGATATTGCGGCTGTTGGGGCTATTGCGAGCGGATAGCAAATGCGAATAGGCGTAATGGTTCAATACGATTGCACAATATGTTTGTGACTCGGGTGCCTGAATCCAAAGAATATCATATTTTTGTAAAGGGGAAAGGTTAGTTTGTCTTCCCGTGGCTTCCGGCGTCGCATACCATTAGGGTAGCGTCGCTAAACAACAACAATTTGAACAATAGTTATGCATGATTTAGTAAATATAACGTAAGTAGAAAATAGTTTTGTTAAGATGAAACAACGACTGCGATGTGGTTCAAAGCATTGCAACCTCTCTTGCTCCAGAATTTTGAGGGTCCTCCTCAAAATTCTGCCCCAGTTTACTCGGCTGGCCCTTCTGACGACTGCACTAAATGACTAAAGAATCAACCTCAAAATTTTGAGGTCCTCCTTAAAAGTTTGCCCCGGTTTACTGAAGTGACATCCCTGGCGATGAGCGGCTGAATATTGACTTTGGAATTTTGAGGGTCCTCCTTAAAATTCTGCCCCAGTTCCAATGATAGGGGGAAATGGAATTTTTATTAAATTATGACCGAACCCATAGGGGTGCCTACGTATCCCCTCTTAAATAGGAATCAGGTCAGGCGTAGTTCAAATTACATCATAAATAAATCATATGTGGTTACACATAATATCATTTCATTGCGTCTGAGTTGATTGGATTTGGCCAGACATGTCCGTCCATTTCTACAAGAATAAGGGCTCCTCCAGTTAGAACCTGGTGAACCATGTACGGACCTTGCCAGTTGGGAGAGAATTTCCCTTTGGCTTCCTCTTGATGTGGGAATATTTTCTTCAACACTAGCCGCCCTGGTGTAAACTTCCTTGGCTTAACTTATTTGTTGAAGGCTTTGGACATTCTGTTCTGATGCAACTGACCGTGAAAAACTGCATTCATCCTTTTCCCATCTATAAGGGCTAGTTGCTCGTAGCGACCTTTTACCCATTCTGCGTCATCCAACTTTGCTTTTTGTATGATCCTCAGGGAAGGATTTTCTACCTCGGTGGGGACGACCGCCTCTGTACCATAAACCAGCATGCAGGGAGTTGCTCCGGTCGATATGCGAACCGTGGTGCGGTACCCTAGTAAGGCAAATGATAACTTCTCATGCCATTGTTCTTTACTTTCGACCATCTTTCTTAGTATCTTCTTGATATTCTTGTTGGCCGCTTCTACAGCTCCGTTCATCTGAGGCATGTAGGCTGTAGAATTCTTGTGATTGATCTTGAATGTCTCGCACATTACTTTCATCAAGTTGTTTTTGAGATTGGAACCATTATCGGTGATGACTGATTCCGGAATTTCAAATTGGCACACAATACGGTCAGGGATGAAATCTGCCACAACTTTCTTTGTCACTACCCTGTATGACGCTGCTTCAACCCATTTGGTAAAATAATCAATTGCCACCAAGATAAACCTGTGCCCGTTTGATGCAGCAGGCTGGGTCTGTTGTTAGTTTGTGAGCTACAATGGATGTGCTAAGACCAATCATATCATCATACGACCAGGCAAACATGTCCTCATATTCTTTTAAAAATCCCGTATATTCTTCCTTCTCTGATGGAGACAAGTGAACACTGATGCAAGTTTCTTTGACATTTTTTGTATCTACCAAATTAATGACCTCAGTTTCTTCCAGGTTGGATTTAGGTCTATTTTCAAAATTCTCAGTCTCTGTGACGACCACTTCAGGTATCTCATCTTCTTTTGGGTTTATATCTTTTTGGTTCGTTGTATCATTGTAAGTCACAATCGTTGGTTCATCGTCAAGATAAGTAATAGTAATGCAGTATAAAATAGAGTAAATGATATAGAAAATAATAAGCGAGATATATATGATAAACTGAAATGCTTGATTAAATCCATAATTTTTTGAAACATCGGAGCTCTTTTCAAAATAAAAGATAGTGCGGAAAGAAAATCAACTAGTAAGGTAAGCTAAAAAATGAGATGCATGGTGTTTTTGTTTAGCCTTACTATCCTGAAATTCCGGGACCTGACGGTCCTAATTGACCAGATTTTAAGGCAGTCCCCTCTGTTCACAGCTTGTATGGAAGGGCCTTCCTCCCTTTCCTCCTCGAAAAGAACACAACAATCCATATCATCATCCTCTAGGAACAAATTCTTTATGGCCGCCAATGCTTCATCTTCTTCTGACCCATATATAGTATTTGCCGGTTGGAAGGTCTGCTCCAGGCTAGGTATTGGAAACACCAATGGATAGTAGGGGTCGCGCCAAGGTGGCGACCAGTTCTGGAATTCCTCCCAAGTATAACCGTAGCCTAAGCCAAATGTAGTACCATGCTTCTTCAATTTGATGGGCTTAGTGATCCCCTGAAGATTTTTATCAAGTCCCTTTCCAGGCTCGTACCCACACCAATTCAGGATACTTTTGATCTTGTTGTCCCACCACTTATCCTTATCTATAGCGTTGACCCTTTCGATATGGTGGTATGTTTCTCCGCCTATTCTCCTTCTGCCCCCGATCATGGGGATGGTCTTGCGACTATATATGGGTTTACTACCATTTCCATGAATGATCACCTTTTGGTGGTTCCATTCAAACTTTACCGCCTGATATAGGGTTGATGCTATGGCTCTAGAAGCATATATCCAGGGTCTTCCTAACAGCAACATGTAGGATCTTGGGACATCTATCACTTGAAAGTCGAAGTCGAACCATTTTGGACCCATTTGCAAGCATAGGATAATTTCTCCGATAGTAGACCTTTGGGACCCATCGAAGGCTTTGACATTGATGGCCCCATATTTGATCTCGTGTAGGCCTTTCCCTAGAGTTCTGAGAGTTACAAGCAGACAAATGTTAAGGCTCGATCCTCCATCGATCAGAACTCTAGTAATGAAATAATCTTTGTATTGCACGGTGATGTGCGGTGCCTTGTTGTGGCTCAAACCTTCTGGCAGAAACTCGTCTTCATGGAAGGTTATTTTATGGCTCTCCAGCACTTTATTTGCCATTTCACCTCCGGTTATATTGCTCGGCACATAGGCTTTGCTCAGTATCTTCATTAGCGTATTCTTGTGAGGGTCTGAACTTTGTAGAAGAGCTAGGATAGATATATGTGCTGGTGTTTTGTTCAATTGTTCAGCGACCAAGTACTTCTTAGCCTGTATTTTCCTCCAAAGATCATCGGGCCCTGTTTCAATAGGCCATCCTCAAGCTTGCTTACTGGATTCGACTAGGTGCTCTGGTGTGTAAACTCTCCCTGTTCTAGTCATTCCTTGCGCAACAATTGTTTCTCCTGTCTTTGTCTTCCCTTTCCTCCTAGATTCGACAGTGTAATCCCATGGTATGACATTTGAGTGGAACGGTGTTATGTCTGACATTGTTACCGAAATAGGTACCCTTGGTGGTAACACAACAACTTCAAAGGGTTCGGGTGCCTTTGGAACTTCAAATTCAACCTCGATTGGCTAGGACGCCTTTGCAGAGGGAGGCACTTCAAATTCAAGAGGTATAGACATATTTGCTTCGTCGTTCCTGGAGGGCTGATTTTGCACAACAATTAGGTTAAGGGTGATCGCTGATTTCTTTGGTTCATCCTCTTCAACAATCAAACCTATCAACCCTTTGAGGTCCCAATCATCCTCGATATCAATCATGTGAATGTCTCCACCTTTGTGGTCAGGCGGAGGGTTGTTACGAACATTAGGAGCAGCAGAGGCGTATCCAGGATTTTAAGATTATGGGTATACCATTAGGGGGTGTCAATGGTTTGGTTCGGATGGGTATTTTATAAAATTTATGCCATACCAATTTTTTCGTTATTCTATTATGTATAACCAAAATTAGACTTTTCCAAACCGCCCCAATTATGTCGATTTCACTTTGGTATCGGTACGGTTCGGTTAATTTTTGGTATTTTTGGTAAATCTCATATAATATTCACTAGTACAAGTAGAATGCAATAACATATGTTTTAATGCAGAACTTAACAAAAGTTTCTAGATAGTTTTACTGTTTAAAGAGTGATAAATTAAAAAATATATAAAAAATGGCTAAAGTATAGATCCATCAACTATTCGACAGCAACGTAAAAGAAACCAAGCAAAATCAAAGAAAATATAAATCTCATGAGTGGCAAAAGATATAAATCACACGAGTAAAATTAATAGTAGCTAATAATCGAATAATTAATTTGTTATTTACCATGAAAGTTTAGAGAATTAATCGGATTGGTAATGCTGTCAAGAATCAAAATGAGAAAGTAAAGGAAAACGAGAAAGGAGCAAAAAAGAAGAGTAGAAAACGTAGAATGAAAACAGGAGAAGAAAAGAAGAGCTTAAATAAAAAAATTCTTGTGTGCCCATCTGACCGGGGCACCAAATCCATTGCTTTGACTATGGGTGCCAACTGCACTGCACAGCAAATGTTGTCAAAAAAGTGTACAGAAAATGCATATAATCTATCAAGTATGATGGTTGCACGTGCACCACTTTCCTTAAGGTAAATCCGCCTCTAAGGAACTGGCTCCTTTGCTTCGATGACCTTGTTGTCAATCAGGGTCTGAATCTTGTATTACAATGAACGACACTCGTCAAGGGTGTATCTCTTCATAACGAAATAATACGCACATGTCTTGTTGGGGTTGACCCACTGAGAAGGATTGTTCTGGAGCTTTGGGTGGGATATGAGTGACGTAACCAGCAACTTTAAATCTATCATATAGTGGTCAATTGGTTCACCGATGGCTGTGTATTGTCTGGAAGGTTTGCGGTCAAAATTTGGTTTGGGTCTTGGGAACTTTTGACGGGTGGGTGGTGATTAGTAGTGAGAGGGTCGAGTGTTATAAGCTTGGTAAACAGGTGTTGGTTGAGAGTATCTGGGTGAAGTGGGTTTATATGTGAGAGGTGGGGAGGATTGGTAAACGGGAGGTGGATAAAAGGGTGCGAGTGCTTGATAATTTGGGATGGGGAGATATGTAAGAGGAGGTGATGGGTAAGTGTGGTATTTTGGTGGTGATTTCGCTCCCTGTGCGACCATTACGGCACTTACATCCTTCTTTTTGGACGTACCACCTGTGAGCACGTGATTTTTGCCCTATAGGATAATCACTCCCAAAAATTCAAAATAAAATAGTTTTGTGTCGTGTGTGATTTTTCGAGAATTTTTATGTAATTTCTTCCTCATTGTTAGTATTTTTCTGTGCATGTTTATTTCGTTAATTAATATAAAATACAAAATATGTTGCATGCATGTTTAGGATTTGATTGCGCATTTAGAATTAATCAAACCATAATTTAGCTTTATAATAAAATCACAAAATATGCATTTTTACTCTATTTTGTTCCGTCATTGTGTGACTTTATATTTTTATTTATTTTGTTAAATTTGTGTGTTAATTGTGATTAAGTGTAATTGATATTTGTGTAGCTTAAATTTTGGGAAAATTTTGTTAAATTAAAAGAAGAAAGACAAAAGGGATGGAAATATGAAACAAATCGGATTTGGGCCAAATTTCTAAATCAAAACCAGGCCCAAACGTCCCAGTGACCCAATCTAAGACCAGGTCTTTCAGAGACGTCCCCAAACGACGTCGTATTGGTATTTCTATTGCGAGTCGTTGATCAAATCAACTGACGTCCGAGATTAGGCTTCCTTTAATCCAAACGGCGTCGTTTCGATACGTCTGATCTAAACCATCAATCCTACTTGATCCAACGATCCAGGATTAGTCACCTAATTCTAATTACCCAATCCCCCAAATCCCCAACCCCTCTCATTTCAAAAACTCCCCCCCAGTCGTCTCTAACGAACCAAATAACCCCGAAACCCTAGCCGACACCCCGCCTTTCTACCTGAAACCTGGCGGCAAGACGTTGCCGGCCACCCAAACTAACACCCGTTGACCACCCTAGCCACCCTGAACACAAATCCCTTACCCGTTTACTTCTAATCAATATTCATCATCTCAAATGTTCAATTGAAGATTCGAGCAAAGCTCAAAGCTACCCCAACCGGCCCCAAATTCACACCAATCACTCCCCTGACCTCTCTCATACCCCGAATAACTTTGGTTTCCTTCGAATCTGACCAGGACTATTCGAAACCCAAATTGAGCCATCAAGAACCCTAAAAATTAGAAGGTTAAAATATTAAATTAATTGGTTTGGGGTCTAGTAGAATTTAATTGAGGTGCCCTCAATTGAGAACACTTCAATTAAACACTATTCGACCTCAAAATGATCGAGTCCGAGTTGGTCCAAGTCCGTGTTTGTTCCTGACTTTCACTCTTGAGGTATTTCTTCCCTTTTCTTTTATCTCTATTTATTTGTTTGTCAGTTTAGTTGTCTTTGTTATTTTAGCCTTTTGATTCCTTGCTAAATTCTCTGCTCCCTTCTTCAGTGGACCTTTTATTTGGTCGATTCTTTCTGTTGTTTGTAATGAATTGTGCGTTTAATTTGTTTTCAGGTTGCCTAGTAATTAATTCATATTTTTTGATCCCCTGAGTCTGCCCGTTAAACCATGAATCACGGATTTGTAGGTCGATTATTTGTTATCGATTATACATGTTGTAATCGACTAAACGAATGTCGTCGATTAATTTCATAGGTCTGCTTGTTAGAATAGTGATTGACACTGTTAATATTGGTCCAAAACCACTGGTGAATTGAAGCCTGAATTGTTTGTATTTTTGAATTGGACGTTGAATTTGTTATAGCGGTCTAATTGTGATAAACGCGGAGCTTAGTTGGCCTACTAAATAGTACTAATGTGCCCTTAAACTAATGCTATTTAAGGCTGTACTTCAAAAGAAACACAGACATCATATTACAAAGTTAAGGGTGGAATTGATTAGAATATAGAAGGCCCATATTATTGAATTAAGAATGGAAAAAGGGGGGTCAGTGGACTAGAGATTCCTGTTTAGTGTCTTTGTAAAGGCTATAAAATCAGAAATAGCATGGGGTCTTAATAAAAATTTGAAAAGAGGACACCATTTTTAAATATCTTTAGAGGTGGAATTCAGAACATCATCGGCTGAATGATAAAAGGGGTTAATGGGTGCACATGTGCTAAGAGAATAACAGGTTGGAAAATTGGAACACTTTGAATTTAAAAAGGGTCTGTTTTAGCTATAAAAAGGGGTCGAAAATTCAGTGCTAAAAAAGAAGTCAGAGAATTGGAGAGCAATTTTTAAAGAGAGGATTCTAATAAGCAACTAAAAAGCTTGAAGATTCTGAATGTAGAAAGAAAAACAAAGAGTTTCCTCCTTTCATTTTAGACTTCCGTATTTTAGTAATAGGGGATTCAGTATGTTTGAAGTAATTTTGAATTATTTCTCTTTATAAACTGAGCAAAGTTATAATTTAGAGTCTACTGTTCCATTGAAGTTTATGAGTTGATTTTCAGTTTCTTTTTGATTTATTGAGACAATTCTGGATTCATCTGAGAGTTCAAAATAGTCTTATTTTGATTATTCTAGAGAGTTTTGGTTTAAGCTATTGGGGAATACAGTTTAAAAGGAGCTATTTGCTTAGTTTGGTTGACTGAATCCGAATTTCACTGCTTGTTGATCCCTTGTGACTTGTTGTGTTATTGTTGTTGCCCGCTATTATATTGCTAACTCCGCTTTTCTCTTGTCGTAATTTAATTTCCAGGTATGTCTTATATTCAAGAGATTTTGAAGAATGATTCAGCATGTATGAGTACCCATGAAATTGAATAATGAAGAGCTATTTGTTGAAGAACTATTACTTATTGTCTTCTAGTTTTAATTTTGCTTTTAATAGAACTAGTTAAATAATTTTATACTGGATCATATTCGGACTGTGAGTATTTGTTTTCTTAGATCTGTGAGAGCACTCCTAGCTAGAACTAGTTAAAAATTTTTGTCCTGGATCATATTTGGATTGATTGAGTTAAGTTATGTAAACTGGTAGACTGCTAATTTGTGGTTATTCTAGCTTTAAATTTATTATAGTAATACTTGTATTAGTTTAGTATTATGTTGTTTAAAACTTTAAAGTCAAAAGTAGCTTATGTGCTGGTCATGTTGAATTCCAAACAAATATTTCAATGTAAATGTCGACAGTTTCAGGTCATTAGTTAATGTCGATAGATCATTGGAATTAAGCATTGAATATTAATTTTCGACTAATGTGAGTTGATTCACATATTTGATGATTAAAAAATAGATAGACTTGGATATAGGAAAATAATTTGTTCATGTTAGCATTAGCAGAATCGTGTGTTTCATTTTATTACAAGAATGCGCAGTTCTAACTTTCCCATTACAATTCTTAATAAAAACAAAAAAAATTGGATTTAATATTATTCACATTTGAATAGATATAGCCATTTGTTTTGTTGTAGTTTCAAGCTTGATTGTTTTTTTCTGACCTTTCACATATTAATTAACTAGGGTTATTTCTTTATTAATAAAAAAAGAAAAATTATAGTCACTTTAGGATTGGCCTCTAAATAAAAAATGAGGAGACGAGCCTCGCCAAAAATAATATAAATTACGAGGCCCTCGATAAATGCTATATAAAAATACTTAGAATTCGGGAGGACCGTTTAGCATATTTTTACGGTCTTCCCCAAAGATAATAAATGCGTAGTTGCTTTAGATGCGTATTTAATAATATTACCTTCCTAATTATGGGTGCACATTTATGTGACCCAAATCCAAATCTTAATGGAGTCAAAATGTGTTAACAACCACGGGTGCACTGGTGCGACGTGGTTCGAGGATAAAATAATAATAGTCAAAAGCGATTAAATGGTAAAAATGCACATAGGTTTGAGCATGTACTAAAATTAGATAATTAAGCCAAATATAACTGTTGAGCGACCGTGCTAGAAATACGGAACTCGGGAATGCATAACACCTTCTCCCGGGTTAATAGAATTCCTTATCCAGATTTCTGGTTCGCAGACTGTAATACAGAGTCAATCTATTCCTCGATTCAGGATTTAACCGGTGACTTGGAACACCATTAATCTACCAAGTGGCGACTCTGAATCTTTTATTAAATAAATCCCATTTTGATTGTCCTTTAATTGGAAAAAACTCCCTTTTATTTGCGCCCTCGTGGGTAGCTCCAAAAGGAGGTGTGACACCACCAATCTGCAAAACCTTATTGGTGGCTTGCAGTGCTTCAAGATTTGTAAACATACCATTATTAATTACTTTTTCGATTCTTTCTCCAAGTTTGATGATATCAGAGAACTTCTGACCCTCAACCAACATCAACTTCTCGTAATATTGGGGATCCTGATCCCGGACGAAGAATCTATTCATTTACTCTTCTTCTACGGTCGGCCTAACATTTGCAGCTTCTGACCTCCAACGAGTGGCATACTCGTGGAATGTTTCGGTGGGCTTCTTCTTCAAGTTCTGTATATAGAATACATCTGGTGCATTCTCTGTATTGAATCAGAATCTAGCCATAAAGGTGGATGCCATACCTACCCAACTCGTCTATTTCTTGCCGTCCTGGCTGATGTACCAGGATAGTGCATCTCCTTTCACCCTCCTCATGAAGAGCTTCATACAGATCTTCTGATCCCTTCCAACTCCAACCATCTTATCGCAATATATCCTCAGGTGGACTCTAGGATCTCCTATTCCATCAAAAATTTTGAACTTGGGAAGTTCGTACCCCCCCCCCCCTCGAAAGTTCAACGTCTGGCTGAATGCATAGGTCTTCATAATTTAATCCTTTAATACCTTTGTTACCTTCCACGCCCTGAACTCGGCTGGTTAATTTCTTGTGTTTTGCCGCTAATTTCCTGATAAGGGAGTCTTTGTCATCAGACTTAGGTGCATTTGATAATGGTTGGGTGTAGTGGGATACAGTATCCACAAAAATATGAGTGTTGTGGAGATGGTAATTTGTGGCGTTCAGTGGCTCGGGAATGAATAGTGGAGTGTTGTTGGGAGTGTGGCATGTGTTGCAGTGTTGGGTATGAGTGGGTTGTTATCTGTGATTGTGGGGTGTTTTATGAAGGTGCAGGATTCTGGGTGTTGACATCAAGAGCGGTGATGGAAATGATAGGTTTGCCAGATTCTGAACCGGATCCAGTTCTTCTCGGAATTTCAACAGATTTTGCTCCAGTTGTGTAGCAGTTTCCTTAGCAACCGGGTACCCTGAGGATTCTCGATCTCTTTTTTGGTGCTTGGATCTCCCATTCTACCTTTGTTTTTGTTCCAGATAGGACTCAGAGAAGGAGGAGGTGGAGCGCCCTTGGATCTTGTGGAGTATCTCGATGGTGCCAAAATGCACGAACTAACCTTTGGGGAAGGGAATAAAAAAATACAAAAAAATAAAAAAGTAACAAGTTAGTACGGATTATGAGGAAAAAAAATATTGTGGTATTTAAACACGTTGTGCGAAAAATGTAAATCGCGTCCTAATTTTGGTGCCTCATTGTACTCGAGGTAGGCCTAGCGATAGATAGTTTTGGAGAATTTATAATGCTAAATGCCTCATTTTATTGATAAAAATGAGACAAATCCAAAATGACTCTAAATAACGTGAAGTAAATATTACTAGTGTCCATTGGCCCTATTACATCATTAAAGCAAAATAAAAGACTCCTACTTACTTGGTCCCAGAAGGACCTTTCCCATATTTGACATCTTTGTCTCCCTCGAACAGCTCCACCAACTCACGTAGTCCTAGCAGAAAAGAAGCTCGGGCTTGGTTACCATACCAAATATGTGTCTCATTTCCTGCGAAACAAAGCTTTAGGACCTTACCCCTACCGAACTCGACTATTTAAACCAATAATTAGCATAGCAAGCACTTAGTTCTCCAAATAAATTCACAGAACATGGAGGTATCTGTTTGGGTTTCAAGGATACCCGATGGACTTTGGACAAAGTTATCTTAATAAGTCATTATGCGGACAACATAACTGACTTGGCAAGGTTTGACCATAATGCATGTACAATTTTAAATGGAGTAAGGTTTCTATTGAGGTATTAGACATGTACCCTTGAGCGGACAACTCAAGAGGGAAAGGCACGGAACCTCCGACTACACCACTAATCGACTGGTTTTACCGCAAATATGCCTTTGCCTAATTTTGGGGTGATAGTATTGAAAGCGCGCAACTACTCATTATAATTGTTGCTATAGTATTTGTTAGGCACGAGTGGAATATAATGTTAAAGATGCAGCTTACAAGAATGAAACAAATTGACATGTATTTTCACGTTCATAAAGTTTACAATAATTGCTCAAATTTACAACGGTATTGATGGAAAAGCGATAAATGAAAGTAATTAAAGAAAAAGAAACAAAAGAAACAAGTCAGTTCCAAATAAAGGCATTAAACAAAAGCAATAAAGGAAAGCAATAAAGTCACATATAGCATGCAATGGTAAAAGCCTAAAGACATCCTCGGTGGAGTCGTCATGCTGTCGACGCCCCCTTTTTCCTCGCAGAATCGGGTTCACGACATTCAGGAAGATAACTTTTTTCCCATTTGGGAATTGGGTTTTGGATTTTGGAGAGTCGCCACTTAATGATTATAGTTGTATTGTGACACTTTTAGAAGAATTAAAGATGAAGACAAGAGTTTGGATAAAGGCTTGAAATTATCTCAAGGGGACGGTGTTAGGCACCCCTCAAGATCCACTAGCGTAGTTCCCGGCCATGCTAAAATTTTGACTTTGAATGCAAACGCAAATAAACAAACAAGTATTGAAAATAAGAAGCATAAAAAGGGTTAAAGAAAAAAACTGCTGAAATTCAGGAAAGAAACTGTTTTGTTATAAAAGAGATACGCAAGTAAAGGGAAGGGGTCAAGCAAATGGTGCAAGCAACTCAAAAGTCATGTAAGAAACAAAAGTTGAAAGTGCAACAGCTTTTAAAATTCTGAAAATTGTTAAACAAATAAAGAGGGAGGGGGTCCTAGGTTTATATATTACATGGATCATTCGCACAACACCGGTACTCAATTGTACGCATAGTATTATTGTGTAATCATCATCTCCATGTCTACCCTTCCCAACCTGTTAAGGTGCTAAAGCATGGAATGGTATCGTTTACTTATTGCATGCTATTACCCGTCCCGATCCTATCAGTCCTGGAGGCAAATGGACTACTAATCCTAAAGGGAAAGGAGTTTGGGGCTTTTAGAAGTTTCAAAGGATAAAATTCTAAGGCGTCAATCAAAATAAATAGTTGCAAATAGAAGGGGAGCAGACAACCAAGAAAGGCTCAAATATGCCTCTGTAAACCATCAACTATCACAGAGTTTAGCATGTCTTTCACTTACTAATTTTGGTCTTAATTAAATAAAGCGACAAGCGGACTTGTTCAACGTATATTTTTAGGCAAAAAGTCTACATTAGGCATACTCAAATGCAGTTGTTTGAAAGCTGATCAGATTGACTTAAGTGCTAATTAGAACTAGGTGTGACATATATTGACTTTAAAAATAGATTCACAAACTTAACAGGGGTTATTGATTTTCGTGGAAAAATACAAGTTACAGCTAGTATTACCTCTATCTAGGTTCGAACTTCCAATAGGCATTATTTCTATGTGGATAATAATTTGGACACCCTTTAGACATTAATAACATCCTAGGAACATAGCTTCTACATGCAATTTTATAATTATTCACCTATAAATATTTTGACTAATGTCTCTAGTAGAATACAGCAGTTTGATAGACCATGTTTTATATGAAATTGTACAATAATTAAGAATTGACCTATAGGCAGGATATCTACGCGCGATTGCGGGAATTAAAGATTAAACCTATGAGCCTGATTTCTAAATGTGAGTTTTGCAGAAACTAAAGTTAAAACCTATTGACATGATTTCTAGGTGGATATGTAGATATGAGAATTAAAACCTATAGGCATGATTTCTAGGTGCGATATGCAGGGATGGGAGTTAAAACCTATAGGCATGATTTCTACCCTTAGTGCAGAAAATAAATCTCATTCCCCTTTCTTTACTAAGTTCCCCAGAGTTTGTACAAGTTATTACAACCCAAAAAGAAATAAAACGGAAATTACAAAATACATCAGAAACCATCAGCTACATCCAAGTAGCCTAATTCAGACTTAAGGCTTAATAATATATGATTGAACCACTTCCCAGATCCAGATTTCCAAGCCTTCTCTTATCTAAGGTGTTTCAGAGATCCAATGGATTTTAGGAACTCTAGGAAGTGCATACACCCAAGATATTCATAAAAATTGAGTCGTGCAGTATGGAATGGCCAGCTCTTATGTGTCCAAGTTTAGTGGGAGCTCCAGTGTCCCAAGGCAAGGCTCACACAAGAGGGGCAAAACTTAAATTCTAGGAGTTGAGTGTAAGTGCAATAAAAAATGTTACGAGGACTACCCAGGCAGGTTGGTGGTCATGCCCAGCCACAGATGAGACTGGCACACCCCTGACCAACCTATGATCAAGCATTTAGGGAGCACAGACCTATTGGAGGTCAAGCCATGGCCTGAACAGTAATCAGGAGTACTGCCAGGCCAAGGCTATAAATCAGCATACACACAATAGGGAATGAGGATGGGAAATTTACAAGCTTAGGACCCCAAAGGATCCAGTTCATATCCATGGACAATGATTTCAAGCATTGCCATATCTTCTGAACCATAACTTAAAGCATACAAAGGGGGTATGAGGGTTTGGGATTCATAAAGTATCAAATACATGACAAGCAACTGACAAGATGCATATGTAATTTAAACATTGAATTACAAGGGGAAAGGGGAAACATATTATAGCATGCTAGAAACAAATGTCAACTAAAGGAGTTGGACAGAAGTAGGCAGAAGTAAAACATATTGTTGTTGAGACATGTAAATTAACTGGGACATACCAGTAGAGAAGCAGAAAAGTGCAGAAGAAAGTAGAGTAAACAAAGTCCACAGCAGCACAAGTATCAGAAAGAGAGAGAGAGTTTTTAAGTGAAAGTGATTTTTGAACATAGATTGCTTTCTGTATTCCTTTGTTCAAAGAGAAGGGAGGAGAGTATTTGTAGTTTTGAAAACGTGTAGAGAAATAAGGTAACAAGTACAAGTCTAACACAAATATGGCATGGGTACAAATCAGAATCAAATTAGTATAAGATTCCCCTTCAATCAGGGGATTTTTCTTCAAACAGATACTAACAGGTTTTAAATAAAGAAAGGGAGAATAAACCTTGTAAATAGAATGGTTGTTGCCATAAAAGAAGCAGTAAGGTAATACGATGCGCAATTAAGTCTAAGTACAGGGTGTAAAATTATTTTGGAAATATTCAGGGAGGCCTATCAAAGGAAAAGAATCAATTACCCCTTAACGGGCGAGTAAAAATCAAAATTTTACCGAGGAAAAGTTTTAAAAATTAATCACAAGTTACAGAAGGAACTCAGTATATATATATACATGAATTCACAAGTAATAGTCACGTGAAACCAACTTCAAGGGAATGAAAGAACACTGCAATTTTTACGAACGAGTTGCACAAACAATTTCAAGGAAATTGAATAGTCCCCAAAGAAACTAGGGTTTACAAAAATCAAACGAATTTAGAGGAGATGAGTAGTCAAACAAACAAACAAGTTCAGAGTCTCTGATAAACCCCAAAATTAGGGTTTTCACTCATGCTAAATCAGATAAAATAAAATGAATAACAAATAAAAACTTAAACAAGATCCCAAAATTAGGGTTTTTAACATGTGAGTTCAGATAGAGGATAATACTAACAAACACAGTAAAACAAGTTAAGATTCAGAGAAGACATGTTCGAGATAAAATAACATGAAACCCTAGTTAATGTAACAAGATTTTCTGAAAGAAAACATTAAAGAATCATTGAGTAAAACTCATAGAAGGTTCACACACACATAGATCCAGAACATATCTAAAATAAATCGAAGGAACCTCAGAGATTAGGGTTTCGTAAGAAACACAAGAGGTGAGATAAGCTTTGGAAACCATTGATCTGAGCAGAGAAGTCAAAGATCAAACTCGAATGGCCATGAATGGCAGAAAAAAGTTAAAGACGACCAGATAACTGTCATCGAACAAGCGCTTGGTCGGAACCCTTCAAGATCTGGTCGTTGGACCTTTAAAAGTGAGCACACTGAGCCATGAAAGGCTAGTATAGGCCTCTGATGAGCCTGAGAAGCCATAGATTGGGGCTTAGATGAGAGACGACGGCTACAGATTGAGGTGATGTTGAGAGAGGAGAGGATTCAGAGGCGGCGGTTGAGAGAAAATGAATTAGGGTTGGGAGTTTGGTAAATCAAAAAAGGAAAGGGCATGTTTGGGCCGTTGATCTATGGGGGATCCGCTGGGTATTAAAATGGGTTGTGGGTTGGGTTGGTTTTGAACATGGGCCGATTGAAATTGGGTTCAAATTGGGGCTGCAATGTGGCTATGATAGAAATGTAAATTGGGCTATAAGTTAAATAGCTAATTTTCCCTTTTTTAATTTAATAAAATTAATAATATTGATTTAAAAAATAAATTAAACATACTGAATTAATATGTGTTATATAAATATTGATTAAAAATTATTGGGATTGGTTTTATAAGCGTAAAATATCATGAATTACAAGATAGGTTATAATTGTAATTACATGTAATTCAGCTTAAAAATACCAAAACAATTTGTAAAAATTTGCGAAAATTACTTTAATTATATTTAGTTGTAGATGTGAAAATAAAATAAATTATTCATCAAAATGATAATTCTAGAAATAATTATTGTATTAAAATAGGCAATAAATTGGGTTTAAAAATCATTAAAAGGTATCAAAACTCTTGGATGTGCTTATATATGCACCAATATGCTATTTTTAAGAATATTTAGGTATAAGAAATACTTAGGAAAAAATTGGGTGTCAACAATGCCCATAGTGCTTCAGGTAGTAATTCGGGCCATAGCCCTTTAGCTTTCTCGAGCTTCTTTTTCAGTATGTTCAATATTGTTTTATTGGAAGAGTCGGCTTGGGGGTTAGTAGTGGGATGATATGGAGTGGAGAGTATCCGCTTGATGTGACTTTTCTTGAAGAACTCAGTTGTTTTCCTACCGATGAACAATGGCCCATTGCCACAGCTGATTTCTTTAGGGATGCCGAAGTGGCATATGATATTTTTTCATATAAAGGCGATGACTTCTTGCTCGGTATTTGTGTGTACGCACCTGCATCCACCCATTTAGAAAAATAATTAGTTAAAACTAAAAGAACGCATACTTTTTGTCACGACCCCAAACCCGGTCGTGATGGCGCCCAGCACACTGCTAGGCCAGCCCGACCAATCAACAACAATTACGGAACTTTGAGCTCACTTTATCCAATTTAGGCATAACAATTATAAGTCAACAGTGATAGAAATACCAAACCATGGAACCAACTCCCAAAACAGTACAACTCCCCAAAGACCGAGGGGTCAAGAGTCACGAGTCTCTACAGATAACATAAGTGTAATAGTGTTTTACATGATACCAAGTGCGGAAAGAAATAGCAAATATGAAATCAAAAGACAGTAGGAAGGAATATCAGGTCTTGCGAACTCTGCAGTTACCTCGATTATCCTACAGAAGTCGTCTCGAACAGCTACCGGATCAGGACTGCTGAGAGGTACCTGGATCTGCACACAAGGTGCAGGGAGTAAAATGAGTACTGCCAGACTCAGTGGTAATAAACATGGGTAAGACAGCGTAGATAAGAAATCCACAATAAAGCACTATGTAAAGCTATAATCAATACCCTGTAACAGTTCAATATCAACCGTAATGTACCAACAAGTATCAACAACACAGTATAACAGCTAGCAGATGTAGCTAAATGCAATGCAATGCATGAAATGACCGCTACGGCGCGTAGCCCGATCCAATTTGGGTACCCGTGCTCACTGTGGGGGTTCAGACTCCGGAGGGGCTCCTACAGCCCAAGCACAATATCATGAATATACGCTGCGGCGCGCAGCCCGATCCACTACCAGTCAGCTAGTATGCAAATGCAGCCTCGCAGGCTCAAAAGTAGTTTTGAAAACTCTTTTATCATTTTTCAGTTGAAAACAGTAATGTCAAGTTCCAGAGATTGGAAATATCATGATAACAGTAATAGCTACGGACTGGTAGTAAAACTAGCATGTCAATATCATAGGACAATGATAACGATCCTCGCAGGATCCCAATAACTGGCTCACAACCCATAAATGTACTCAACCGTCCAAGAAGGAGGTTCAACGGCTCAAGAGTAGCCAATATCACAATATAATATGCAACCATCCGAGAAGAAGGGTCGACGGCTCAAGAATAGCCAATATCATAATACAATATCAATAGGTCGGACTAAGCCATAGTCCCCAAATCACAATCGACCCCGCACTCACAAGAGAGTACGTGTCTCGCCGCTATACAGCGTCACAAAGTGGTATACCGGGGTTTCGAACCCGTTGGTCATCACCCACATCTATTACTCACCTCAATAAGGCTCAACGACTAGTCCGCGATGCCCTTGCCACGAGAATCAAGCTCTGCAGGCGTAGAATCTGATCAAATATAGTAGAAACACATCAAACTAGGCCAATAGAATGATACCAGTCGAAACAACTCAATTCACACCAAAATTCACAAAGTTGTCAAAACTTGATTTTCGGTACGCTTCTCGAAAAATTATGAAAGTCACATATTTGGAATCCTCGTCTCAACACGAGTCTAGGCATATAAAATTTACCAAAATCGGACTCCATTTGCCCACTCAAATCAGTGATTTTCTATAATTTTAGGCCTAGGGCTAAAACCCCTCTTTAATCCTCCATTTACAGATAAATAACCAAGGATTTCATGATTAAATGCTGTAATTAGGCCATAAAACTTACCTCCGACGAACACCCGATGATTTCCAAGCAATCTCCCGTGAGTTTCTCTCTCTAGAACTCAAAAATGGAGGTTTTAACACTAAAAACGCGACTGGTCTGTATTCTGTAATTAAACTCACTGCCTGACCCATTTACCCTTCACGTTCGCGTTACTTCACACACGTCCGCGATGCACAGACCAATTTCCCCTTCGCGAAGGCGACACGTTCCACGCGTTCGCGATGAGCATTTCTTCAGCCATCCGGGATTCCTTCTACGCGAACGCGGCCTCCATCCACGCGAACGCGATGCCTCACTAACTCCTCATACGCGAACGCGACCTTCACCCTCGCGAACGCGATTCCCACTGAGCCCTGCCTACGCGAACACGGGACTTGCCTCGCGAACGCGAAGGCTAAAAATCCTGCACTGATCCTGTAATTTTTCTGCAGACTTTTCAAGTTCAAAAATGCCGGATGATGGTCCGGATTCACCCCGAGGTCCCCGGGACCCCAAAGAAAACCACCAACATACTCCAAAACACGATGCGAACTTGTTCCAATCATAAAAACACCATCCTAAACATCAAAATCACCATTTTCACATGGATTCAAGCCTAAGTTTCTTCAAAACTTCCGAAACTAACATTCAATCAAAAACCCGACCAAAACGACGTCCGAATGACCTGAAAATTTGCAGACATATCCAAAATCACACGACGAAGCTACAAAAATTGTCAAAATTCCATTTCAACCCCCGGATCAAAATCTCACCTACCGTTCGGATTTCGCCAAAATTCAACCTTAGCCAATTCAAGCCTATTTCTACACCGGACCTCCGAATTTAATTCCGATCGCTCCCCTAAGTCACAAATCACCTCCCGGAACTACCCGAATAATTAGAATCCGATTTCGAGCCCTCTAACTAAATAGGCAACTCCAGGTTGACTTTCCATATTCAAGTTTCCTTCAAAAAGGCTATATGCCTCATTTTCAATCAAATTCACTCCTAATTCACCCGATAGACTCTAACAGTGATATAAAAACATAAAACACATAAATGCAAGGTACGGGGTAGTAATTCCCGTGACGACGGGCCGGGTCGTCACATTCTCCCCCTCTTAAGTAAACGCTCATCCTCGGGCGGGTCAAGAAATATACCTGAAGACTCAAACAAGTGAGGATATCTGCTCCGCATCTCCCGCTCGATCTCCCAAGTGGCCTCATCCACGGGTCGACGTCTCCACTGAACCTTAACTGATGCAGTATCCTTGGACCTCAATCTTCTCACCTGACGACCGAATAACTGAATGACCTTACCAAGCATATATTCGGGGCGATCACACGTCACCCTATCTCACATAAGTCTGAAAACCCCATATAGCTGAAATTTCACAGACCATCTGAACCATAAACCACATTGCACTTTTTGAAATCATATACCAAATGCTAATTCCATGCCTATACTCAGGGTGCACTCGAATCCACTGCAATAACCCATACTTACCACTTCGGGTGAGATCATATGATGTATCAACAACCCAATCACTCGAGACGATAGTCTCTAATCATAACAATTTCCCACGATAACCAAATACTAACAGAAAAACCTTTTTCATTAGATAGAGTCTTATCCCAACACCTTCATATCATGCCCACGGCAACCGAACACGCGATATATCGAACAAATCTCTCAGGTCAACCATTCACGAATCCATTTCCCTTTTAATTGATACCACAACAAACTTCGGACCCAAATCTCGATAATACCTTTCTAACCAACTGAAATCACATATACTTGCTCTCATTAATGACTCCAACGATCATTTCGATTAGAACACACCGCACAGGTGACATGACACCTCAAACGCCGGCCTAAGCCGCGACGAGCACAACACACGCTCCAATAGAAACGTCTGAACATACTCAAATCATGACAATTGTCTCCAACAAAAGAGTTGTAATTCATTTCCTCTGTACCATCATAACATAGAACTGAGATCCCATCTCACCTCACAGAGTACCTGAATCCTCCTCGAGAGGTCATAACATCACGTGGCCTTGCCACGATTCATGATTCTATCCGAACACCATTACTCATGAAGTACCTCAAGTCACTATGCTAAAAAACGGCCAGCCACGCACATATTGAGGTCTGAACCCAAGCAATCAATCTCACCCATGGTGAAACAATTAATGTATGCTATCAAATCCTGAAAGGACACAACCGTTGTGCCATTCGCCAAGTGATACTCAATACGGACTTTTCCTTAGAAGCCACAAAGTATTGTATACCAGGTAACATATAACCAACTCTATTTTCACATTACACTATTGCGGCGTGCAACCCGCTCCAATGATATACCCGTGGCGGCGTACCACCCGATCCAGATACCATACCTGTGGCGGCGTGCCACCCGATCCTAATAACCCGCAGCGGCGTGCCACCCGATCCACGCATAAATCTCGCAAAAGGAAATGCACATCGAGTCAAATTTCTCATTAGAGTGAACATATATAGCCTCAAGCTCGGCCACAAGAAACGCATCCGACAAAGTTCCCCAATACCAGAACAGAACCTATGGTAGAAACCTCTGCAGTGACATCCGCCATGAAGGCCCAACCGACAAAGCAATACCTACCAGTCATCCGCTGGTCCCGGGGTACAACTACCCTGCTGAACCATAATCTGATGCACTCTGCTATGCAATTTGTGGCATTTTCCGACATAGTCCATATCACATTAGTCTAGACAACCTGACCCATGACAACCAGTCAGTAATCAAGTATCATAATCCAAATTCGTCATATCAAGTTAAGAGAGAGCCACCAGAGCTTCCGATTTCCAATAACCACTAAACGATATTGATACACACGATACACAACCACTGTATAGGCGGACTAATGAGAACTTCAAGTCTCCAACACATATAATACACATGAATCACTATGCCCGATTCCGTACCCCACCGTACGAATACATAACGCACATCAAGCGTCCATTCATACCACGAAAGCCATTCAGAAATTTCACTATGCCATCAACGACTCAATTATTACAGTTGATCCAACAAGAGAATACCACCATACCACTAGATATTATCAGTTCACATTACCTTGTCCTTTTGGACCATATTCTCTACCAATTCACTAGAATAGTTGTACCATTTTCCTTAATCACCAGAAAGATCGATTCTTAAATCACCTGCAGCTGCCCGCGCTGCTCAATAATTTTAATGACTTCCTATATATTATGGACTGATCTCAAAACCTTGAATATGCCATTATCAACTTTCCATAACACATCACATATACCATACCACACTAAGACAACATGGAAACTCATATCAACTAGTCAAGGGCTTTCATGATCCCATATAGAGAAAATTCATTACACATTCCAAGCCTTGCATACCAACAGGAAAAATACACTCATTTTCAAACCACGGTAAAACACATCATAAACTCTTTCTCCCAGTTACATTGCATAAGTTAAACTGCCAGGACTGAGTCCTTATACCCACATCGAGTTACACAACTGCCAGCACTCAAGAGCTTTATTGCACAATATCTGCAAGACTCATTACTTCAATCACATACCAAAAATTAATCGTATTCCTTATCATACGGTTTCGGTTTATTAACAAGTTGTTCCATTTATCCAGTTTCCTTTCTGATTCATCTTTAATTTAATATTAGCCTTTACTGTAACACCATAATACATCAACTCGTGTTACCACACTAGAGCCATACATAAGACCCATAGGCCACTGAATACTCTCTCAATGTTTCCCAGAAGTACCACATTCTACAATACATTATTTTGAAGAATTTCTTGCGATTTGAATTTGTTATCATTACCTTCCAATACGGTTACATAGAATCCCATCATTTATATAATATAACACAAGTCTTGATCTCTTCTAACGAAACCACCGTCTTTAGCCACTTGCGCAATCTTAAGACACCTGATTGTTACAAGCAAAATCTTGAACACCGTAAAGCAATTCTCGGGCGTCATTTGCCCTCATTCAGTTATAATTCAACTGTCTTATTGAACAGAACCACTCGTGCCTTGCTAGAACTCTGACACCGCAGAACATGATTACATACAGATACAATTAGCTATCTTTCTTTTTTATACATCGAACATTCTTTACAAACATCAGTTCAAAACATCCTAGTATTTCTTCACATCTACGAAACACCATAAACTTTATCAAAATTTCTCAACATACCTAGAGATAGAACCAACACAGCATACAATAGTGCAATCAGTTAATCAACAACAACCTCCCCAACTTGGCTCGGAGCTATACATAAAAGTACTTTTAGCCACTCATAGCATTATTACACAAATGATGCCACAATGTTCTAGTTAGATTAAACTCAAGTCATTTGCAAGCTTCGGCGGAGATTCGAATCATCAAACATCTTAACTCTTTTGCAATTCTTGCATTCTTTCACACAGAACATTTAAGCCCATTCTTTAGGTGATAAAAAACTTTTCTAAGTCCCAAATTTTCCAAACATTTTGACAGAGTTTCCTTTGTAATTTGGCGTATCCACCTGCCAGAGAATCACCAAAACCATCCTAACAATACTTCTCAACTCGACAAGACATCACAATTCATATCGACAACATTAGTCTCAATACTACACAAATCATATTATCATAATTGTTACATGAACATGCGTTGTACCTGTTCGAATCATAACACATATCAAATACCTTTCAATTACACATGAGAATCAACCCACCTACTTCTTCTCAATTTAGCATTTCAGCACAATACCTTCCACCAGGATACATATAGCATAATCACTTTAGTCTTCCTGAGTTTGAACTCGTTCCACTACACAAGGCACTTTACCTCCCAATTACGAGATATGATAAATATTCACTACGCTCATAGCTCGGGGCTACATAATAGATCACGACAAGAGTCAAACAATTAACAGCTCATCCATTATCAAGCCTACCTAATACTCTACAGATCGGCACAAGGCCCAAACATGGCTACTAACCCAAATACACAGATATAAGCCTAGTCTCAGTCATTATACACAGTAATCTATCAATCAGGAAGGATCAAGTACAAATTCCCAGTCACAATACCACCACGCTCGTCACATGACGCGTGTTTCATCTCAGCACAGCACCGTATAGTGCAAATAAGGGGTTTCAAACCCTCAGTACATTATCTATTGCCACCACACACGAAATCAGCACCTCGATGCTCAATTCCTAAACAAGGTCCAGCCTCAGTCCTCCCGACTGGCCCAACATGAAATCATAGAGATAATATCTCACCCATCAATCGGGAATCACAAGCCATAAGGCAATTTATATTACTGAGCGCTCGATGCATACACAGACGTGCAGAAGGAATTTCAAAAAGTATATCTCAAGCTTAATCAAGTACGCACGATAAGAATTCCAAGAAGTGTGAAGTGTTTCCTAAAGGTTCGCAGCCTCCCGAGGATAAGTACAGGCATCCCCGTACTGATCCACAAGACTCTACTAACCGGCTCAAGACTCATGAGGCCTAGTAAACCTAGGCTCTGATACCAACTTGTCACGACCCCAAATCTGGTCGTGATGGCGCCCAACACATTGCTAGGCCAGCCCGACCAATCAATAACAATTACGGAGCTATGAGCTCGCTTTATCCAATTTAGGCATAACAATTATAAGTCAACAGTGGTAAAAATACCAAACCAGGGAACCAAGTCCCAAAACAGTACAACTCCCCAAAGACCGAGGGGTCAAGAGTCACAAGCCTCTACAGATAACTTAAGTGTAACAGTGTTTTACATGATACCAAGTGCGGAAAGAAATAGCAAATATGAAATCAAAAGACATAGGAAGGAATATCGGGTCATGCGGACTGCAGCTACCTCGATTATCCTAAAGAAGTCACCTCGAACAACTACCGGATCACGACTGCTGAGAGGTACATGGATCTTCACACAAGGTGCAGGGAGTAAAATAAGTACTGCTAGACTCAGTGGTAATAAACAGGGGTAAGACAGCGTAGATAAGAAATCCACAATAAAGCACTATGTAAAGTTGTAATCAATACCATGTTACAATTCAATATTAACAATAAAGTACTAACAAGCATCAACAACATAGTATAACAGCTAGTAAATGTTGCTAAATGCAATGCAATGCATGAAATGACCGCTACGGTGCGTAGCCCGATCCAATTTTGGGTACCCGTGCTCACTGTGGGAGTTCATACTCCGGAGGGGCTCCTACAGCCTAAGCACAATATCATGAATATACGCTGCAGCGCGCAGCCCGATCCACTACCAGTCAGCTACTATGCAAATGCAGCCTCGCAGGCTCAAAAGTAGTTTTGCAAACTCTTTTATCACTTTTCATTTGAAAACAGTAAATGTCAAGTTCCAGAGATTGGAAATATCATGATAACAGTAATAGCTACGGACCGGTAGTAAAACTAGCATGTCAATATCACAGGACAATGATAACGATCCTCGTAGGATCCCAATAACTGGCTCACAGCCCATAAATGTACTCTACCATCCAAGAAGGAGGTTCAACGGCTCAAGAGTAGCCAATATCACAATATAATATGCAACCATCCGAGAAGGAGGGTCGACGGCTCAAGAATAGACAATATCATAATACAGTATCAACAGGTCGGACTAAGCCATAGTCCCCAAATCACAATCTACCTCGCACTCACAAGAGAGTACGTGTCTCGCCGCTATACAACGTCACAAAGTGGTATACCGGGGTTTCAAACCCGCTGGTCATCACCCACATCTATTACTCACCTCAATACGGCTCGACGACTAGTCCGCGATGCCCTTGCCACAAGAATCAAGCTCCGCACGCGTAGAATCTGATCTAATATAGTAGAAACACATCAAATTAGGCCAATGGAATGATACCTAGTCGAAACAACTCAATTTACACCAAAATTCACAAAGTTGTCAAAACCCGAATTTTGGTAGGCTTCTTGAAAAAATTGTGAAAGTCACATATTCGAAACCCTCGTCTCAACACGAGTCTAGGCATATAAAATTTACCAAAATCTGACTCAATTTGCCCACTCAAATCAGTGATTTTCTATAATTTTAGGCATAGGGCTAAAACCCCTCTTTAATCCTCCATTTACAGAGAAATAACCAAGGATTTCATGATTAAATGCTGTAATTAGGCCATAAAACTTACCTTCGACGAACACCCAATGATTTCCCAGCAATCTCCCGTGAGTTTCTCTCTCTAAAACTCAAAAATGGAGGTTTTAACACTAAAAATGCGACTGGTCTTTGTTCTATAATTAAACTCAATGCCTGACCCATTTACCCTTCGCGTTCGCATTACTCCACATGCGTCCGCGATGCACAGACCAATTTCCCCTTCTCGAACGCGACACGCCTCACGCGTTCGCGATGAGCATTTCTTCAGCCATCCGGGATTCCTTCTACATGAACGCGGCCTCCATCCACGTGAACGCGATGCCTCACTAACTCCTTATACGTGAACACGACCTTCACCCTCGCGAACACGATTCCCACTGAGCCCTACCTACGCGAACGCGGGCCTTGCTTCACGAACGCGAAGGCTAAAAATCCTGCAATATTTTGCAGACTTTTCAAGTTCAAAAATAACGGATGATTGTCCGGATTCACCCTGAGGTCCCCCGGGACCCCAATGAAAACCACCAACATACTCCAAAACACCATGCGAACTTGTTCCAATCATAAAAACACCATCCTAAACAACAAAATCACCATTTTCACACGAATTCAAGCCTAAGTTTCTTCAAAACTTCCAAAACTAACATTCAATTAAAATCCCGACCAAACGACGTTCGAATGACTTGAAATTTTGCAGACATATCTAAAATCACATGACGAAGCTACAGAAATTGTCAGAATTCCATTCCGACCCCATGATCAAAATCTCACCTACCGTTCGGATTTCGCCAAAATTCAACCTTAGCCAATTCAAGCCTATTTCTACACCGGATCTCCGAATTCAATTCCGATCGCTCCTCTAAGTCGCAAATCACCTCCCAGAACTAACCAAATCATCAGAATATGATTCCGAGCCCTCTAACTAAATAGTCAACTCCACGTTGACTTTCCATATTCAAACTTCCTTCAAAAAGGCTATATGCCTCATTTTCAATCCAAATCACTCCTAACTCACCCGATAGACTCTAACACTGATATAAAAACATAAAACACATAAATGCAAGGTACGGGGTAGTAATTCCCGTGACGACGGGCCTAGTCGTCACACTTTTCCTCGTCCTGCTCGCGGGGGGCCGATTATATCCATTCCTCACTTTATGAAGGGGCATGGCGAGGTTACTGAATGGAGGAGCTCTCCCGCCTGGTGTATCATAGGGGCATACTTTTGGAACTATTTACATCTTCGGACATAATCTGCTGCCTCGTTTTTCATGGTCGGCCAGTTATAACCAGTGCGGATCAGGCATCGAACGAGGGCGCGGTTCCTTATATGGGCGCCACAATGGCCCTCGTGCACCTCTTGTAATATTTATCTCGTTTGATGCAGCCCGAGGCATTTAGCAAGGGGACCACCAAACGTTCTCTTCTAGAGGTCATGATTTATCACATTGCATCCGGCGGTTAGCACCTGGTGCTTCTTGGCTTCTTTTTTGTCGTGTGGGAGTGTTCCGTCATGTAGATAGGATACAAAATGGTTGCGCCAGTCCCAAGTCAAGTTTAAAGAGAGTACCTCGATGTGGTCGACGTCCGAATGGAGGAGGGTGACCACATTTTCTTTGTTGATATTCTTGGTGGCCACGTCTAGCTTAGCTAGGCTATCTGCCTCGACATTTTGTGCCATAGGGATTTGCTCGAAACGGCATTCGTCGAACTCAGGCATCAGCTTATGGATTTGTGACTGATATTTTTGTAGCATTTTCTCTTTGATTTGTAAGTCCCAGTGACTTGATTAATGATGAGTTGAAAGTCGCGGTGGAGGATGAGTCGACGAGCTCTATATTTGATGGCTAATTTCATACCTTCAATCACAGCCTCATACTCGGCCTCGTTGTTAGTCATCTTGGGGCATCGTATGGACTAGCAAATTATTTTACCTATGGGTCTTTGAGGATGAGTCCCAGTCCCGATCCTGAGGCATTCGGAGCGCTGACAGTGTAGAAGGTCCAGAGGTTAGTGTGGGCAGAGGCGTGGAGGGCCTCTTGTTACACTTCTGGAAATATCCCTGCACTGAAGTCGGCGAAAAAGTCGGCAAGTACCTGCAACTTGATGGCAGTTCTTGGGTGGTAGGTTATGTCATGCTCGCTAAGCTCTATGGCCTATTTGACGAGCCTACCCGAGAGTTTGGGTTTATGTAGGATGCCTCTTAGGGGGAAGGTTGTTATTACTATTATGGGATTCCATTGAAAATAAGGTCTAAGCTTTCGTGAAGCTACGACCAGCAAAAGAGCAAATATTTCAAGATGTAGGTACCTCGTCTCGGCATCTATTAAAGTTTTGCTGATATAATAAATAGGGGATTGAGTACCTTTATTTTTGCGAACCAAGACGGTGCTGACATCGACTTCGAATACTGCCAGGTGCACAAGCAGGTACTCCCATGGGTCTGCTTTGACGAGCAGTAGCGTTAAAAATAGATATGCTTTTAATTTCATTAGGGTTTTGATGCGTTCCTCATTCCATTGTAGCCCATGATCTTTCCTCAGCACACTGAAGAACTTGTGGCATCTGTCTAAGGACCGTGAAAAGGTGGCTATTCGCCCCGTCAGTTTCTGTACCTACTTATTGTTGTTCAGAACCTCGGGTATTATGTCTATGGCCTTGATCTACTCCAGGTTGACTTTGATACCTCGTTGGATACGAGAAATCCTAGAAATTTTCCTGAGGGCACACCGAAGGCGTATTTTTTTGGGTTCAACTTCATCACATACTGCTTCGGTATCTCGAAGGCTTGTTTCAAATGATCGATATGGTATTCCTTCTTTGTCGATGTTACTAACATGTTGTCGATATAAACCTCCATTGTCTTACTGAGCTATTCCTTGAACATCTTGGTAACCAACATTTGGTATGTTGCACCCGCATTTTTGAGTCCAAAGGGCATCACTTTATAGCAGTACATCCATTGGTGGGTGATGAAAGTTATCTTTTCTTGGTCCTATTAAACCATAAGGATTTGGTTATAGCGGAGTAAGCATCTAATAAACTTAGCAGTTTGTTCCCTGCAGTTACGTCGATCAGTTAGTCGATATGGGGCAATGGGAAGGAGTCTTCTAGGATGCCTTTAGATAGGTGAAGTCTACGCACATTCTCTATTCCCCAATTTTCTTTTTAACCATGACCACATTGCCGACCCATTGGGGGTATTTTGATTCTCTGATGGAACCGGTGGCTAGTAGTTTTTCCACTTCTTCATTGACTGCCTTGTTGATTGCGGCATTGAATTTCCTCCTTATCTGCCGCATGGGCGGATAAAGTGGGTCGACGTTCAGCTTGTGAGTGGCGATATCTTTTGGGATCCCTTGCATATCTGAATGAGAGAAGGCAAATAAATCTGCATGGTTAGTTAAGAATTCGTGGTACTTACCTGAGTCGGAGAGGTTGTGCCCGATATAGGCTTTCTTTATACTGCCAGTATCATCCAGCTGGATCGGGTCAAGGTTCTCGACTGTCGCTTTGCAAGCTTCGACAATGTATGGGTCCCTAATGACCTCTACTGGTGGGTTGATTGTAGTTCCTGACATGGCTGATTGCTATGATGACACGCTTGCTCCCTTCAATTGTTTGGTATGCGTATAGTCTTGGGCGATTTGGTGGCATTCCTGGACGATATGTGGCTCACCTAATGCTGAATATTCTTCATGGGGTGGGAAATTTGATTTCTTGATAGAAACTCGAGGTAATGGCTTGCATGGCGTGTATCCATGGACGCACTATGATGATATTGTAACTCATTTCCTGATTCATGATGTGGAATGTGGTTTCTAATGTGAATTCCCCTTCCAATACAGGCAGTGATGTCTCTTCAGAGGTTCACTCTACTGCATTGTTAAAACTTGTTAGTGTTATGCAATGTTGTATTATCTTGTCTTCGAGCCTCATTTTCAAGAGAACTCTTGGGTGGATAATACACGTGTCACTTATATCGTCTACCATGATTCTTTTCATATCAGTATCAGCAATGCGTAAAAGTATAACTAAAGTATCGTAATGGGGGTAAGAAAAACCGTCAGTATCAGACTTATCAAAGGTGATACTATCTTCAAAGTCATCATACCTTTCGTGAGCGATCGTGCGCTTCAACTTGTGGGTGGTGGTGAACTTTACATGGTTGATTGCTGAATCGTCACCGCCACCGATGATCATCTATATGGTGCGTGCTAGAAAATGTGGTTTTGGTGGTCCTTGGGAGTGGTCGTGTCCTCTGGCGAAGTTAGCCCTTCTTTTATCACTAAGAAGCTCATTCAGGCCCGTGGTTCAGCATTCTGACCACCTCTTATCATAAACCTCTGCAATCTTCGGTCTTGTGTCCCTTTTCCTGGTGGAATTCACATAGGACGTTCGACCTCCTTGAACTAGGGTTTGATTTCATTTTTTGTGGCTACTGCACCTTCGTGCCCAGCTTCTCCAGTGCGTACACTATTTTTGAAGGGGAGAAATAAAGTTATGAGTAGATAATCAGTCAAAAAAAAGGCCATCTTCTCAAAGTCCGTACCTGTACCGAAGAGATCGGACCTTGGGAAGGCATCACCTATGCTAGAAGGCTTAACAGTCCTCCTTATTAGCAGACCAGATATGTTTTGTGCTCAGCTTGATGCTATCTCAGATGTCCATTCAAAAAGAGCTATTGGGGGGTCTTCGGTAATCCAGAGACAAAGTCCATGGCTATCTCGTCCCACTTCCACGGTGGTATCTAAACTGGCTGTAAGGGTCCTGCTGGTCTCTGGTGCTCAGTTCCATAGTATGGTCAGTCACTCATGAATTCCTTCTCGAATCACATTCCAAAGTGGGGCGGCATGTCGCTGCACGACATCTGGATGCCTTGGAGGAGGCGGATTGGGAGTTCTAACGTAGGGCTGATGCCTTTCTCTATTGAAACGTGGGAGTTGTTCTCGTCGCACGTTGTTGCGTCGATCCCTCCTTAGCTATGATTGTACTGACGTTAGTCATTAGGTTGGACCATTAAGATCATCTTCATCCGCTCTTACTTCAGTGCAGTAGGCATTATGAATCTCTTCCCACGTGGTGGGGGTACATTATGAGTCAGTTGAGCATTTTCTAGGTTGCTTTTGATCCGCCTCTGTTCAATCCATTTTGGAAAGTTGTGACCACCATTCCTTCTGATACATTTGGCAGTCCCATTCTTAACCTGTTGTATTGGGCCAGGAAGTCTCTGAGTCCTTTACCTGTTTTTTGCCTGATAGCAAAGATATCATTGACCCTGGCTTCGGTCTTCTTTGCACCTGCATGAGTGGTGGAGAATTTGTCTGCCATCTCTTCGAACGTTGATATCAATCTAGCTGGTAGTTGAGAGTACCACGCAAACTCCCCTCTTGTTAAAGTTTTACCAAACATTTTAGCAACACGGGCGGCACTTGTTCCTTTGATAGGTCATTGCCTTTTACAGCGGTTACATAATGGATCAGATGGTCTTCCAAATTCGTGGTCCTGTCGTATATTTTTAAGCACGGTGGCATATTGAAGCTTTTGGGATTTGGTGAGGAAAAGCTTTCTTACTATATGGCTGCTCGACAAACGTTCCCACATCACATTTCGGCAGTAGCTTAGGGGAACTAGGTATCTTGTCTACCCTTTCCTAGTGCTACTTCATTTGATCACGAAGCACTTTGCTATCATTCTCCATTTCTTCCATTTTCTTAAGGATGATTGCGAGTGCACCATCACTTGCGTTAGTAAAGGTATGGGCGTTACTTCTTCGTACAACACTGGGCTCACCGGTGGTACTTGCCTAGAATTGCCTGCGGAGTCAGTGGATCTCCGGGACTAGACAACCGGCACAGGGTCATTCTCGTCATCTATGTCAATTGGGTCGGTGCCTCTACCCACCCGGATAATAGAAGCCTTGAACAGAGCTTTTTGAGGAAGCTCACCATCCGTAGGTAATACGGGAGTCCAGTGGGAGAGGCACAGATAAGTGACTAAAGACGGGAAGTAAAATCTCTTGGACTTGAGGGGTCCCCTCAGCACCATATCGTCAGAGATCAAGCGGGAAACATCAAATTCCCGTTGGGTGACAAAGCACCAAGTGAGTAATGCCCAATTGAAGTTAACATCGGTGGTGTTGCTGGAGGGCAGAAAATGATTACAGACAACTGTAAACCAGCACTTGGCAATATGTGTGAAACTTTTAAAATTAAGAGTTATTTGGTCTTTTATCCAGATAGGACGACCATTGACATACAAGGCCTCTATCATGGTGTCCCAAGTGACACCGGACCTATCGTGGAAGAAATATACGTCACTAGTAAAAGCGGGCAGTCTCAGAGCCTGCCTAACAGTAGGCTCTTTGGCCCAAACATACTTACCTCTTACGAAGACTTCTCCGGTCATGCCGTAGGGCGCGTTTGCATAGAACTCCCTAACGAGCATCTTGTTGACGAGAGCAGGTTCATCAAATAGGAATTTCATCTCCCTGCGTCTGATTTCCTCGTACATGTCGGGCTTTTCAACCCGAAGAGCCATCCTATCAATGGTGATCTCCTGCAGACAAGCTTTAGTAGCCTTGGCATGAAAGTCATTTTCAGCTTCCTCGCACGCGAAACGAGACTCATCATAGGTCAGCTGCCTAGACGAGCTCGCAGCATTCCTGGACCATTTGGGGGCCATAATCCTGCACAAAAGAAGCAACCAAAAATTTTCATTACGTTAGTACATCGGTTGGTTACTCGGACTTCATCTTTGGACTACAAAGGTACTTCCTTTAGTGCTATCATACCATAACCACTACTTTTGACCATATATTTCCAATAATTTCACCAAGTCTACCTAGTGCACCCCACACTAACTCCTTTTAGCATTCCAACATCACCCCACATACAAATACACCATCTCCAATTATATACAAGAACAACCAACCCAACCTAAGCATTATATCCCCTAAAAATACAACAACATATACTACAACATACTTGGCCAAACCATGGCCCAAAACAATACCAATCAATTCCACAAATTTGGGTCTCCAAACCACCATAATAAATCATAATTTAACACAATGGAGACCCAACAAATTTAATTAACAACAAAATCCCAAAAATCAATTATACAACAATATTACTAAATTAGTAGGCCATATTAACATATTTTACACTAAGCCTAGAATGGGTTTAAGCAATTACTACAAATAAAGTCTACTAAACTAATTAAACTACAAAAATTAAAAAGAAACTAAAAAGAAAAAAGAAAAACTTACTTGTAGTAGATGGGAGGAAGGAAGAATAGTGAAGGAGGGATAATTGAGAAAGGTGAGAGGTGAAGAAGAAGAGAGATTGTGGAGGATTTTTAGAAAGAAGGGGGAGAGAAAATTATTAGAGAGAGAGAGAGTTTTGGGGAAAGGGGCGGTTGATTGTTGGGGAATGAGGGGGAGTTTAGTTTAGGGTTACTAAAATAATGGTGGGGGGGGGGGGAATTTAAAAAATTTTGAAATTTTTCCGCCACTGCCTAGTTCTGTCCGTGTTCCATCGCGGTCGCGGTAGAACAGCGAAGCAGAGGGTTCAGACAGGTCCTCCCACCGCGGTTTGGCCGCGGTCGCGGCCCAACCGTGATGGGTGAGGTTCAGAAGGGCCAATCCACCACGGTCGCAATGGAACCGCAGTGAGATGGCTCCTCTAAATATTGAGCCTGGGCAGCAGTAGTGGTTTTAGACTAACTATAATGATTTATACTTACAACACTTTCGTGGGTTGCCTCCCACATAGCGCTTGATTTAATGTCGCGACACGACTCGACTTTGTGCATTTTAAGGCTCGCTAGACCTTTGAGGTTCATCCAACCGCAATTCAACCTTCTCATTGATGTCATCTATGCCAACATATAATTTCAACTGCTGTCCATTGACTTTGAAAGTGCGAGAGCCATCTATAGATTGTATTTCCACAGCGCCCGACTGTAACACTTCAATCACCCGGAATGGGCCAGATCGTCTTGATTTCAATTTGCCTGGGAACAACCGTAATCTTGAATTATAGAGAAGTACCTTGTCCCCGATTTTGAAGTTGCGCTCTATGATATTCTGGTCATGTAACCGCTTCATCCTCTCCTTGTATAATCTTGTGCTCTCAAAAGCTAGATACCAGAATTCTTCTATCTCATGTAATTCGGTGACTCTTGATTTACCTGCTTCATCCCAGCTGAGATTTAATTGCTTGAGTGTCCACCATGCTTTGTGCTCTAGTTCATCGAGTAGGTGACAAGCTTTCCCAAATACCAATTTATATGGTGATATGCCGATTGGTGCCTTAAAATCTGTCATGTACGCCCACAATGCATCATCGAGCTTCCTGGACCAGTCGGTCCTCGTGGCGTTCATTGTCTTTGTCAATACACTCTTTATCTCCCTATTGGAGACCTTAACTTGCCCACTAGTCTGCGGGTGATATGGAGTAGCCACCATGTGCTTCACATCATACTTAGCCAACAATTTCTCGAATGCCCGATTGCAGAAATGAGTGCCCCCGTCGCTAATGATTACCCTTGGCATCCCAAAATGAGTGAAAATGTTCTTCTTCATAAATCCCACCACCACCTTAGCATCGTTGGTGGGTAATGCTACCGCTTCCACCCATTTGGACACATAGTCTACAACAACAAGAATGTACTTATTGCCATAGGAGCTAACAAAGGGACCAAGGAGGTCTATCCCCCAGACGTCAAACACTTCCCCACATGTTGGATTGGGTTCATGGACATCTCATGATGCCAGGAGATGTTCCCAGTGCGTTGACATTCGTTACACCCTTTCACCCACAAGTATGCATCTTTAAATATCGTTGGCTAGTAGAAACTGACCTCAAGTATCTTGGCAGTTGTTCGAACTCCTCTGAAGTGTCCACCATATGCTGAAGCATGACACGCCTGCAAAATAGAAGATTGTTCGATCTTAGGGACGCATCTCCGGATCATGTTATCAAGGCATATCCTAAATAGACAGGGCTCATCCCATTAATAAAGATGGCTTTCATGAAAAAATATTTTCCTCTGGATCGATGACAGGTCATGAGGAACAATACCACTGGCCAGGTAATTTGCATAATCTGCATACCATGGCGCTTCAATGAGAGTGGTAGTGAGCAACTGCTCGTCTGGAAAGGTTTCCAGAATTTCTCCATTCTCTTTGACAATTTTAGCTCCTTCAAGTCGTGATAAGTGATCAGCGACTTGATTTTCGGTGCCCTTACGGTCACGGATTTCAAGATCAAACTCTTGTAGAAGCAGCACCCAACGAATTAGGCCTGCCTTAGAGTCCTATGATATAGGACCTGAACTTGTCGAACGCGAATACTACTGCCAGCATTTCCTTCTCTGTTACTGTGTAATTCAGTTGTGCTCCACTCAATGTTCTACTAGCATAGTAGATTGGATGCATCAGCTTGTCCTTCTGCTGGCCAAGCATTGCCCCCACTGCATAGTCAATTGCATCGCATATAAGCTCAAATGGTTGCTCCCAGTTAGGGGAATAATGATTGGTGTTGTGACCAGCCTCTTCTTCAGCTCCTCAAATGCAATCCTGCACTCATCAGAAAATAAAAAGGGGTGATCTTTTTCAAGCAACTTACAGAGAGGGTTGGCAATTTTGGAGAAGTCTTTAATGAACCTCCGGTAAAAATCGGCATGTCCAAGAAAGCTTCTAATGGCTTTGACGGAAGTTGGTGGAGGCAACTTTGCGATGACATCAACGTTGGCTCAGTCCACCTCAATACCCTTGCTCAAAACCCGGTGCCCCAAGACTATACCTTATTGTACCATGAAATGGCACTTCTCCCAGTTTAGCACCAAGTTGGTCTCCATGCACCATTTCAGCACTCTTGTCAGATTGACAAGGCATTCATCGAATGAATTCCCTACCATTGAGAAATCATCCATGAACACCTCCATGATATCTTCCACCATGTCGGTAAATATGGCCATCATGCACCTTTGGAATGTGGTAGGTGCATTGCATAATCCGAATGGCATCCTCCTGAAGGAAAAAATGCCATATGGGCATGTGAAGGAGGTCTTCTCTCTATCCTCGGGGGCTATTGAGATCTGATTGTACCCCGAGTACCCATCCAAGAAGCAAATGTGTGACCTCCCTGCCAACCTGTCAAGCATCTGGTCAATGAAGGTAAGTGGGAATTGGTCCTTACGGGTGGCTAGATTCAGTTTCCTGTAGTCCATGCATATCCTCCACCCGGTGACGGTTCTTGTTGAGATTAATTCATTGTTTTTATTTTACACCACCGTCATGCCACCTTTCTTTGGCACACATTTAACTGGGCTAACCCAGCTACTATCAGAGATTGGAAAAATAATTCCCGCGTCTAGCCACTTTATGACTTCTTTCTTCACCACTTCCTTCATGTTCGGGTTCAGCCTTCTTTGGTGTTCCCTGAAAGGTTTGTGCCCCTCTTCCAGGAGAATCTTGTGCATGCAGTATGCAGGGCTGATCCCCTTTATGTCTGCCATGGTCCAACCAATGGAAATTTTGCATTCTTTAAGTACTTGTATAAGCTTTTGAGCCTGCACATCTAGCAAACTAGATGAGATAATAACAGGTAAAGTGGAGTTAGGGCCTAGAAATTCATACCTGAGGTGAGCTGGTAGTGGCTTAAGTTCCAGCTTTGGTGGCTCTTCAATGGATGGTTTTGCTGGAGGGGTCTCTCTCTTTTCTAAGTGTATAGGCTCAAACTCCAACTCTCTATCCCAAAACCCCTTGCCTTCCAAAGATAGGACCCACTCTGCCAGACTTTCACCGTTTACCTCTTCTATATTTATCAGGCATGCCTGAAGTGGATCTTCAGCTGTCAGTTCTACATTATCTATCTCCACTATCACATCTACTGCATCAATGAGAGAGCAATTCGCGAACTCACTAGGGCGCCTCATGGATTTTTGTACTTTGAATATGATATCCTCATCAATCAGCCTCATTTTGAGCTCCCTGGTCTCACAATCAATCAATACTCTCCCTGTGGCTAGGAATGGTCTTCCTAAGATTAGAGGAATCTCCTCGTCCACCTTGCAGTCCAGAATCACAAAATCGGCGGGAAACACAAACTTCCCCACCTGGATGAGCACATCATCCAATATACCGAATGGATGCTTAACCGTCATGTCAGCAAGCTATAATAACATACAAGTAGGCCTGGCTCTCCCGATTCCCAGCCTCTTATAGATCACCAAGGGCATAAGATTTGTGCTCGCCCCCAAATCACACAATGCCTTATCAAAGGCAAAGTTTCCTATAGTGCATGGAATAGTGAAGCTACCTGGGTCAGATAGCTTCTCAGCTATGGGTCTAGAGACCACTGCACTACATGTTTGTGTAAGAGTTACGGTGGCCAAGTCTTAGAAATCAAATTTCCGCCATCAAATCTTTCATCATCTTAGCATACCCAGGCATCTCTTTCAAAGCTTCAATCAAGGGAATGTTTACCTGGATTTGCTTCAGCATCTCGAAGAATCTCTTGTATTGCTCCTCTTTCTGGTTTTTGGCCAACCTTTGGGGAAATGGGGCTGGAGGCCTCTTCTTCCCAATCACTTGGAATTTTTCTTTCTCTATAACCTGTTCCACAACCGGTTGTTCTACCGGTTCACCTGCTTTCTCCGTTCCCTGCTGCACATCATTATTTTCAGCTACTGGCTGGACTGTAACTTCTGTTAACCTGGTGGACTCATCCAGTTCAATGGGTACTGGAGTGAGTGTCTCAACCTGTAAATTTCCTCTATCTCTTTCATGTTCAGCATCAAGATCTCTACCACTTCTCAGATTAACTGCCATCAGCTGCTTTCGGATTTGATCCTTTGGGTTTGTTTGTGTGTCTGCAGGCAATGTCCCTTGAGGATGATTGTTAAGTGACATAGCAATCTGGCCCACCTGCACCTCAATATTCTTGATAGCTGCGTCATGTGCATCTATCCTCTCATTAGTTTTGGCATGTGACCCAATTACCTGTTGCATCATAGGTTCCAACCTTGCGAACCCGTCGTCATGTCTACCCACATGTTGTGGTGGAGGTGGATGATACCCCTGCTGCTAATTGTTGAAATTCTAAGGTCTAGGATATGGAGGCATGTTGTTTGGTGGCCTCATACCTGTTGCATTATATTATGGCTGAGGAGGCCTGTACTGTTGTGGAGCCTGCTGACCCCAACTCTGGTTACCCTGTCGCTACCCTCCATAATTAGCCACATAGTTCATGTCTTCATGCTGGTGATGATGTTCTTGGTCTACAGCCCATGGATTACTTATGGGTTGGCTAATGCAAGATGTGCATAAACCACCATTAGTAGTATCTACAATATGAACCTGCTGCTTGACCCCAGATTCTTCCACCTTCTTCGTCAGGATGCCCATTTGTGTCAATAAAGTTTCCGTGTTCTCCTCCATAGTGTTGGAAGGATTTTGAGGTACAGAGTGTACCACTGGAGTGATAGGAGCATTCCTAGTCGTCTACCCAGAGTTTTGAGCCATTTTGTCAAGCAAATTTTGGCCTTCTCTCCAGGTCTTGCTCAGAAAAGTCCCACCTGCTGAGGCATCTACTACATTCTTCATACTGTCTGAAAGCCCCATGTAGAACCTTTGACCCAACATCTGTTCAGGAAACCCGTGGTGAGGACACATAACCAGCATACCTTTGAATCTGCCCCAAGTTTCATGCAATGTCTCCATTGGTTTCTGCTTGAAGCTCAAAATCTCATCAATTAGCTGAGCTGTCTTGTTAGGTGGATGAAACATGTTGTGAAATTGCTTGACTAACTCATCCCGTGTTGCAATAGAGTTTATGGGGAGTGAGTTTAGCCATACTTGCACAGCCCTTGTAACTGAGAACGGAAATAGCAATAGTCTGATTGCTTCCGGAATCACAATCGGTTGCCTCTATGTCTTGCATATTGAGAGAAAGTTCTTCAGGTGCTGTTATGGATCTTCAATCTGAGTCCCAGAGAATAGTCCCTTATTTTGCAACAAGTGTAGCATGTTATTAGTAATCTCGAATGACTCAGCTTGAATGGCTGGCACAATAATGGCAGTTGCCAAATTATCAGCAGTTGGTTGTGCCCAGTCAAATAAAGTACCTTTATGCGCCTCCTACACCTCCTGTACGTTCAACCCAGCTTGCTGGTTTGGGTCGTTCACGTCTCCCATGTTAAAATCTAGTTTCAGTGGTTGCTGAGATTGTTGAAGTTGTCTGATTGCCCTATTTCACGCCCGCAATGTTTGATCTGGGTCTGAGAGTCCTTTAATTAGTTCTTCGGTCCTTGCAGATTTCCTAGCATGCACACCTGAGCACCCAATTCAACAACCGTCAAAATTTTCAATGTAAAATGTGTAGAAAGAATCTAACTACACAAGAATCTTGTAGTTCTGTCAATGGCAATTGATAATTCTGTTAATTCCCCGGCAACGGCGCTAAAAATGATTCACGCCCAAACAACGATCGCAATCAATATAATTCAGTCTATTAAGTCCAGAGTCAATCCCACAGATAATTAACCTATCAATTGTAACTTTCAAAACCCAATAATACTCCTGAATCAGCTTCCTAAACTTTTGAATATAATTGTGGATGATTTCTACTAACTAACTTTTGCAAGAAACTAAAGAATTGAAGGAAATAATTGAATGTGATTTAAAGAATAAAGAGAAAGACTAAGGTATTGATTTCACCTATTGATGGAATCCCTTCTGTTTATGCTCATACAAATTGTCAATAATATTCTATCAATCATGAACGCTATTTCTACCGTAATTCTCTCCCAAGCAATTACAATAATTTACTATTGCACTCTTCCGAGCTACCCTAGCTAGCTTTAATTTGAACAGTTCACTTTAGATTGCACCCAAGGTTTCGTTATTCCTAACCCCACCTTTACGCCTACAATTATAGATTCCTCCAATAATCTAGGTGTGGTGTTGTTCAACAATTTACCTAAATATGCACTCTTTTCCAAGTTATGCACACTAAATAGGCACAACTAATTGAGGATCCTATCAATTAACTACAACAAGAACGAAGTTGAACAAATAAAAATCTAGCTAACAATTTGTAATCACATAACCCAGAAGTTCATCACTCAATAGGTTCCATCAAAACCTTAGATAAAGATTTAGTTACTCATAATCAAAGAAACAAGATAGATAATTGAATTCATAATCAAAGATTCAATGTAAAAGAAAGAAAGACGTTGAGAGAGTTCTCTCTTACTAGTTTGCTTGCAAAAGTAGTCAATAATACAATACTTGCCTCCTTCGGGCGAATCCTAACATTATATATAGGGTTTAGGTTACATAATTTGCGTTTTGACAAGTTTAGCCTTAAAAATCCGGGCTTCCACTACGGTTCAACCACGGTCACGGTGAAACCGCGGTTGATCAAGTCCTCTGATACTTCAGAAGTTCTGCAGGCCCCTTCTACCGTGGTGGAACCACGGTCAAATAGTACTTCAGAATTTTCAAGCTATTTTCAGCACAAACTCTTAACTTGTTCCACACTTGGCCTTTTTCACCATCTTTTGACTCCAAAACTGCTCCTTTAGTCTTCATTAGCTCATGTGTACCTATAACACACTAAAAACACTAATAAGAGCATTTTGACATCATAAACAATATCAAAACAATAAAGTGTGATTATTTAGGGCATAAATATAGTCAAATTCACCTATTATCATGCACCATCACTTGCGTTAGTAAAGGCATAGGCGTTACTTGTTCGTACAACACTCGGCTCACCGGTGGTAGCAGCGATTTCTTCCGTTGACGAGTCTTTGATATTTCCCCGATGTGGTTTCTCGAGCATGTTGCTTAGAGTGCTCGTCAACCATTCCTCTAGTAGCTTTTTGACTACTGGAGTGTTTATTTTGCTGCAGATGTAGAAGTCCCTCTTTCATGCAAAATCGTTAGATCTTCGAGTGAAGAGGGTGAGATCTCTTCCTATGGTACATTACTTGGTGTTACATTCACGGTATTTTCTTTACCGGCTTTGTTAAGGGAGCCTATGAGGTTGCTTGAGACATCTGCTATCATCTTCAACCTTGACTGAGAAATTGTGAAACAATCTTTAAGCAAATCAATCGATATAGATGAAAGGGTAAATCGTAATCGACGATAATAAACCCTAGAATGATCTTTATAATCGGTTCTTACAACAATAATATATATGAGAGAGAGAGAGAGATGGCGACAATCTTAGAGAGATCAAAGAGATATAATTTTAGAGAGATGAGAGAGCAAGAGATCTTGTATTTTCAAAAATGGATGAATCCCCTTTTACAAACCTCATACTCCCTTTATATAGTAGAGGATCCTTATTTAAATATTGAAAGACAAAAATAAAATACATGCTATAGAGAGGCTGACATGATTGTGAAGGAGTCCCTCATGTTACCCCTAAGTCGTCCTTCTATCAGGACCCACGTATGTTCAGCGGTCGGTCGTGTTGACTTAAGGATGTAATCGGTCAAATTCGATCACATACAATTATGTTAATAAGTTAATCAGTAGCAAATATTCGAGCAGTAATCAAGAGCTAATCTCCCTCTACTTGACGTTAATAAACATAGAATTTCAAATTTTTGGATTTTGTGATTATTTAATATCAATTTATTGTTAAAAAAATAAACTTTATAAACTTAATAGATACTTACAAGCACACGAAAAAGGAAAATAGAACAAAGACTTCTTTTGTTTAACTATTTGGTGTTTGTTATTGTCTATGTATGGGTCATAATTCGATTTTACGACAATCAACAAAACTAATCGTTCCTTTTGATTAATGCAAGCCTAATAGGTGCCATGATCACTTCTGATTAAGGGAGCATTCTGTATCCGCCTAAAATGGCTATTGAGGTCACGACTCATCTGATATGACCAAAATGACCTCCTAACATGGGCCCGACCCCAAAGGATCAACTCATACAACAATATCGATAAATACCAAAGGAGGAGCCAGGAAAAGGGGTTCCACTCTCTCCGCATGGGGACTCTAAAAATACAGAGTAAAACACAAAGTGAGAACCCAAGACAAAAAACAGAAAGAGGGTAGATCGAATGAAACATGATTGTATAGCTCTGAACCCCTTCATGGAGAGGCAGACTACTCTATTATCATGAATAAAGATCACCGATATTTTCTGTTACTAATACAAATATTTTCATTATCTTTTCCCTTGTTGAATTTTGGATGTGTTAGGACTTGCTATGATTGGCCTTCTATTTACATTGATTGTTTTGAATTCATAAATGCTCGTTAACATTTTGAGTCAAACAATTTGGCGCCGTCTGTGGGGATTTCCTAGCAAGATCGCATAGCCCTTTTTGAAATCAGAAACAAAAGGAAAACACCAAGGACAAGGAAAATAACCCAATCAGAGCAAGCCTGATTCATATCGTCCGTACACAAGTACTCGGGCTATGAGCCCTCGACTCAAATTAATCGACGAATGTTCAACGACAGTTGAACTGGAAATCAAGCCATGAGCCTTCGCCGAATGAATTCAACCATAGTTGAATCGGTACTCGAGCTACGAGCCCTCGACTCAAATTAATCAACGAATGTTCAACGATATTTGAACTGGGACTCACGCCACAAGCCTTCGCCAAATTAATTCAACCATAGTTGAATCAGTACTCGGGCTACGAGCCCTCGACTCAAATTAATCAACGAATGTTCAACAACAGTTGAACTGGGACTCAGGCCATGAGCGCCGAATTAATTCAACCATAGTTGAATCAGTACTCAGTCTACGAGCCCTCGACTCAAATTAATCAGCGAATGTTCAACGACAGTTGAACTGGGACTTAGTCCATGAGCCTTCGCCGAATTAATTCAACCATCGTTGAATCAGTACTCGGGCTACGAGCCCTCGACTCAAATTAATCAATGAATGTTCAACGACAGTTGAACTGGGACTCAGGCCATAAGCCTTTGCCGAATTAATTCAACCATAGTTGAATCAGTACTCGGGCTAGGAGCCCTCGACTCAAATTAATTAACGAATGTTCAACAACAATTGAACTGGGGCTCAAGCCATGAGCCTTCACCGAATTAATTCGACCATAGTTGAATCAATATTCGGGCTACAAGCCCTCGACTCAAATTAATCAACGAATCTTCAATGACGGTTGAAATGGGGGAAAGCACAAATGAAACAGGTAGTAATCGAGCAATGCAAAAAGGGAATCACCCCTTGATTCAAAGGAACAATCACGAGACACGCACGTCAACACCAAACCAAACATTATCCAAAAAAACACAAAAAAAGGAACAACAATATATGGCAACGACCGTTAGAAAGGAGAAAAAATCACTCTTTTTTACTCAGGACCATCCGCACCGTCGCCCGCGCCAGCCGCACCGTCTCCTGCTCCCGCTGCTTCGCCACCCGTTCCGCCTTCGCCACCACCCGTAATTCCCATACCATTGCCAGCTCCCGCCAGACTCCCACCTGCGCCATCATCAATACCGAGCATCGCAGCATCGAAATCGCATTCCACATGAGCCTCCCGCGCCCTCTGGCGCTCTCCTTCGAAAACTGCTTTGGAAATGATGCTGGCCTCAAACAGGTGCTTGTATACATCCCGTTGGGCCTCAGCATAAACCCAAACCTCACGGGATCCACCCATAAAGGCGGATTGTTCTTGGATGCTCCTGTTCTCCTCCTCCAGAAGTGCGATTTGCCCCGCCGCATCCTGAGCGCCCCGCTCTAGAACCCTAATCTGCCCCTCAAGGCTGCTCTCCCTGAAGGCGGCAGCAGCTCTCGCCAACGACAACTGGGAATCGTTAGCACTGATAACCCCCTGCAATTCGTCCGCACGGGCCAAGGCTTCGGCCAACCTTCACTTCAAAGCGGCCACTTCTCCTTCCAGCACAGCAACATTCCTACTCCATTTCGAGGTAACCTCCGTCACCTTGGTCAAGCATAAGCGTCCACACTCTATCGCGGCCCTCCGCCCAGCCTCGAGTTCGTCACCCATCCGACGCAACTGATCTTACAAGGCCCTTATGTGACCGAGCGCTTGGTTCGCCTGCAACTCCCTCCTCGCCAACTCTTCAACTAGCGCCCGATTATGGGGATCAGTCCTTATATGCTTGCTAAGCTCCCTTACAGTTGTTCCGGTAATGACGACACATGTCAAGTACGCGTAAAAGTACCGCGGACTGAACATTGGCCCAACGAAGACTCTTGACCTGCAACAAAAACACCTGAAAGACAAAGAACGAAAGGTCAGACAAGGGTACAAAAGCTTGTAAGAAGAGGGAAATAAATAGCAAACAAACAAGCGGTCACCCCAAAATACGTACCCTCATCCCCATCACTGCTACCTCGTTTATCAAACCAACATTTGGCACCCCCCTCAACAACTCGTTCTCAACTGCAGAACACAACTGACCAACCTGCGACACCAAAGCAGAGTCCAACAACAACGAATTCTTGTTCACAGGAATTTAAACAACACGCGGCCTCCCGTCCGGATGGAGCGCCGCATTCGTGATCCCATCACGAAACATGCGGACATCCTCTGAGTCCAAGTCAGAATCAGACGTAGAACCCTCTCCCACCGCCACCACCTTCGTCGAAGGAGTGCTCGAACCGCCAATGTCCACGACCACCCGAGAAGGTTCCCCCAACTCGACCATATGAGTGGAAGATTGAGCAGTAGGGCGGCACTTCCCTCTCGATCCTCTAAAGCCTGAGCCTCATTTCCTCCTGGCCTGTCGTTTAGAGCATGTGACGCATCTGCATCCTCCATCGCCCCAGAAGGGGGGAATCCACGTTTATCATAATAGGGGGAATGGGTCGAGCCGCCGCTGACGGAGCCGGGGGGAAATAATCATGCGCCTGACCAAAGGCCTATCTTCCTCATCACAAGAAGACGAGCCGTCTCGTGGGCAAACGGTCCCCGAAGGACCTTCGCCACAAATTAAAGGACGGGAAGGGGACGGCGCCGCCGAAGACTTGACCAATGCGTCCCTAGGCACCCGGCATGGCACCGGTGCAGCAAAAAACTAGCAATCGCACCAGGCCGCCGAAATACCAATTGAGGGGCTCTACCTTGGTACACCCTCCCTGCAGACAAAGGACTGGGTCAGTCACAGGTTGCATTAAAAATCGAAGTAAATTACACACGGAGAATGTAAACCTCTTACCTACAATTGGCCCCCAACCATATTTCCCCCAAAAAGACGGCCACAAGCAGACCCCCTCGGTGAGCCACCCACGCAAACCGGTGAATAAAGACGGAGGCGACCTGTCAGCTATAGAAACGATAACGAAAACAGTGACTATCCAAAAATAAGAAGAGGAAGAGAGACAATCCTACTGCTTAAAAAGGACAACTTACGTCTGTAATTCCAAGTCTCCGGGAATCCTGGAGAGGGTGCCACCAGATGCTCGGTTCGAATATAGAAAAATTGTTCAAACGGGCGAGGTTCGACCTCGTCGTCCAGAGCAGTCGTCAACCCCTTCGAACCACGCGGGCTCATCTGAAACATACTCCCCCGCACTTGCTGGGGAACGTATAGAGCAAGCACATGTTGCAACATGACAGTACTTCCAGCTAACTCCGCAAATTTTAGAAACATCGCCAGAAGCTTGTATAGAGACGGGGCGAGTTGCCCCGGCACACGTTGTAGTATCGACAAAAGTGAACTACCAAATTGGGGAGTGGGACCCTGAATCCCAGCCTGAAAGGGTATGAGTAAAAAATACAATACCCGGCATGGTCGGTATGGACCCTCTCCTCTGGCCGGGCGAGCATGATGTCAGCATGAGAAGGCACGAGCCCTTGTTCCCGTAATTGGGTCATACCCACTTCCCCTATCAACGGGGCTTCATCCACTGGGTCATACCCACTTCCCCTATCAACAGGGCTTCATCCACTGGGTCATCCCCACCGTCGACGGTGAAATCCACAGCCAGACTCCCAGCTACGGGAAGTATTTCATCTACCAGCGGGGCTCTCTCAACTTCATTTTGCCCGTCATCCCCGAGCACCGGAGAAAGGCCTTCAATCACCGGAAGACTAACCGGCGCCACCATCGAGAGAACCTCGCGAGAGGAAGAACCAGCCGTTGATCAAGTTGTTTAAGGACTAAAGAAGGGTACTTGATTCAACTAAGAACAAGGAAGAACTTTTCACAAAGAAGAAAGAATCCTGAAAGCTCACAAGAAATAAGAAGAGAATACGAGGAATCAAGTATCCCAAACCGTCTTATAAGCAACAAACTCTATTTTTGGGAAGACCGACGGGTGCCATTAAATGCATAATCCAACCGTTAAAAAACGATTCGATTCTACCGAAACGGACGTCACCACGATCGAGGTCATAAAGCATTAGCCTAGCCACGATCGCTGCCTCGCTCATTACGGAAAAATGGATGACTTACCACCGAGGACATTTAGATCATACGCCCTTAAGGTCCGTACGGACAGAACGAATCCTAATTCACGTTGTAGCGTACCAATTGTTCCCCTTCGCTAGTAATACTCGTGTACGAGATCAGACATCTATTATGCGAGAGGAAGAAGGGAAGAGATGTCGTGACCTCCTCACGAGCAGTGGTCATTCCCCCTCTCGCCCGAAAAGGGTCTATTCCTTGACCGTTGAAATCCGCTCATCAGGTTCGACCTCAAGGCGACCATGATAAGCGAGGGGACTAATTGTATGGGTCATAATTCGATTTTACGACAATCAACAAAACTAATCGTTCCTTTTGATTAATGCAAGCGTAATAGGCACCATGACCACTTCTGATTAAGGGAGCTTTCCGTATCCGCCTAAAACGGCTATTGAGGTCACGACTCATCTGATATGACCAAAATAACCTCCTAACGTGGGCCCAACCCCAAAGGGTCAACTCATACAGCAATATCTATAAATACCAAAGGAGGAGCAAGGAAAAGGGGTTCCACTCTCTCCCCATGGGGACTCTAAAAATACAGAGTAAAACACAGAGTGAGAACCCAAGACAAAAAATAGAAAGAGGGTAGATCGAATTGTAAAGCTTTGAACCTTTTCATGGAGAGGCAGACTATTCTATTATCATGAATAAAGATCACCGATATTTTCTGTTACTAATATAAATATTTCCATTATCTTTTCCCTTGTTAAATTTTGGATGTGTTACGACTTGCTATGATTTGCCCTCCATTTATACTGATTGTTTCGAATTCATAAATGCTCGTTAACATTTTAAGTCAAACAGTCTGATTGGCTAATATAGATTTTAGGTAAATCCATGATAAAAATGAAGTATTATTCTCCAGGAATTTTTTTATTTTAAATTTAAATTCAAAACACTGATTAAAGATAGAGAAATCTCAACCGTGACCTATACCCCTGGATCATAGAGCAAATGCTGCCTTAGAACTTTGAGGGGTTCAACATAACGCTCTACGAATTGAATCCCAGCCACTCGCTTTCATCTATTAGGTGGCAACACTAGGTGTAACCCAATTAGTCAAAGTCTGAATAACGACAGTTTATCTTAAAGAATTAGGTGAAGGAATAAACTTTAATTCCTAATTTAATGAATAGTTTAATTCGTAAGAAGCAAAACGCTACTTGTTTTCTTGAATGATTACGAGGAAGCGGTGAGAGGAGGCAATTCCCACTACTTTAATAAGACTGATTGATGAATCACATAACTTTATGCTGTGTGGCGGTGTGAATATGCTTTAATTTGGAGAGATTAATTCGTGTCTAGATTTGACGGGACCTTAGCGTAATAGTAAAATTGATGCTATGGACCAAAAATGAAGTTATTGGTTTGAGCCATGATAGTCTCTTATAAAGATACAGAATAAGATTACGTATGATAAATTTTTGTGGTCTATTCTCCTCCAAATCTCGCACATAACGAGAGTTTAATGCACCAGACTGTTTTTTTATTATTTTTTTATTTTTAAATTCGTGTCTGGATAGATACCGTTCGGAAAGAGTTAAAGACATAAGCTTTTGTTAACTAAAACATAGGCCATTAGAAAACCACGTCAACAAATACAAATGATTGACATAACACTGGGTACGTATATCCAATAGCTTAGCAGAAAGGAGGCTTTGCGACAAACACGATATCTATCTACTTCTCTTTATAATTTATTTACAAGAGTGAAAAATATATTAAACAATTTAGATATAACCTCTCTTAAATTTTGTTTCATCTTCATGAATTCGATATTTAGGCTCTCTTAATTTTGCAGCTTCATTTAAAATAAAGGTACATGCAATATGCGTGGATAGCATCGAGTGTGTTTTTGTAGAGAACTTCTAATGAAAATATATTTGTTACCACAATCGATAATTTTGGGATAAATTTGAATCTTTAACCATACTAAACTGTAGAATTTACAATAAAAGATAATGCAAGAGCAGTTGGTCCTTTGACATCAGAGGAGTTTAGTGATACGCACTTGTACCACAAAAGCTGACATAAGTAGCGGTTTCACTAAACTACAAGAAATTATTTTAGAATTATGGCACCACATAACAAGCACGCATTCCTGCTTGCTTAGTTTTCTGGAACTCGTGTCAACAACATATCCACTGTGGGAGTATTCTCATAGTGTGAAATTGGATGAAAATATGTATATAGACCTTGTCCCAATCTTGTGAAGGTAAAGGAGTTATTTTTGACAGACCCTCGGCTAAAGAAAAACATTTCTCAACAGGTTTGACAAAGAAAAACAATAATGAAGAAGCCATATTAAAAATAATGAGTCATGTTGAAATAATGAAGTTCAGGAATAATAACAAAACCAACACAAGAAAGCAATAAGAAAACCGAATCAAGGGAGACAACAGGTAGTAATAAAAATAGAAATCGAAGACTAACATAATACGGAAATGATAATAAAAACTCCATTTAGTCTTATCTGAAAGTCCTCGCTTCACACATTAATTTTTCACATTCTGTTTTGATCAGCTTTTGGGACTGGCTGAATATCACCATTTAGGATGGACGAAACAAAGCAAATGGCAATGATCTTTTCTCAATGACATACATAGGTTTCCAACAATAGCAAAAAATGAGGTTAAAAGCCAATGCAACTATTGGCATCTTCCCCGTTATATTTTCACCTTTTTTTTCTTGAGCCGAGGTCTATTGAGATAAGGTTTACGTACACACAACCCTCCGAGACCCCACTTGTTGGACTATACTGAGTTGTTGTTATTGTCCATCATTATATATCTGTTCCAAGAAAAGCAAAAGCTGAAATTAAAAGCCAATGCAAACCATTGGCATCTTTACATTTATACTTTTACACAAAACAGCTCTTATTTCTTAGTGGAGCAAATGACCAAAAATAGCAAAAGAATGAGGCCGATGAGTTGTTAATCCATCAAACTCTCCACTTTATACTTCTAACTTGAAAGAGAATCACCTGTGGAAAGGAAACACATCTCAATCCATATATTCTCAGGAGGATATGGGAAGAGGGAGAGTAAAGCTTCGAACAGCTCAGCAAACCAAGGATACATTGCAAATACGAATTTGCAGAAAAATTGACTGGAAACAACCAAACAAGGATAGATTAACGAGGTGTGGCGAAGCAAGCAATTGCATGATTTAGCTTCACCGGAATTAGTCAAATAAAAGTGTTTTACAGCTCAAAGAATTCCTAACAATCCAACTTGCGAGAATAATCCTTTTAAAATTTTACTATCGAACCAACAGATTTAACATAATAAATGTTTGCAGAATATCACACCAACTTGTGAAACACTGCATTAGACCATTCTATCAATTAATTGGGTCGGGTAAATAAATTAGTATCTATACCGTTCATTTAGCATACACATAATTCATCATAATTAGAATATTTTCTATGCTGGCCATCAACCTACCACACAACTCATTCCTGGCTTGGGACTAGACACAATTTATCTATATGATTGTCCATAATTACACGAGAGACAAAAGAATCTTACTTTTCCATCCTATAGTGTCATTTGAAACAGATAGCCCCAATTGGCAATCCTATTTGAATTCTTTTGCTGAAATTTGTCATCTCCTACGATGCACCATAGCCTGCAAGTTTCAGCCAGATATTGCTCTTTCAAGTTTCAACTGCCCGGCAACTAACTATAGAAGGCAGCGATGGAAATTGTAAGGATGAGATTCTTTTGGTACATTCATTTCTTTCTGAATGGAGGTAAAAGAATCTGTGGTAATGAACCTAGAGACAGCAGTGAAAGTGGTATGGGAGGGATCAGACTGGAAAGCTGTTACCATTCTCATCCATATTTCCTAAGGGTAATTAACAATTGTGTTCCTCAAGTTATAGCATAGTTATTTCTTTTCCATATGGCATCGATCAAGTTCAATTTTTTTGGTTGCTTAAACACAATTACACTCTTTGTGTAGTTACACAGAGCATATTTAACCTTCAATATGCTTGAAACGGGCTAATACTTATTAGTCCTTCTGATCGAATCAACAGAAAATAAATTTAATGTAAACAACCTCATCATCTTTTGTGATTCCTCATTCTTTCTCACAATATATCCCCACTAAATTCCTACAAAATCCTTTCTCTAATCTTTTTAATTTGTAAACTTTCAAATAGACCTCTACTCAACCCCTTGGAAACATGTAAGGGGTCCCTTGAAGACAAATCAAGAATCACTAAGAAGGGTATCCCCTGAACTTTCTAATCTCACTCAACAAGATACAGCTTAGCTAAAAAGGGTAAGCAACTAGCATGAGCCTATACAGATTTAGTTAATTCAAGCTTTGGCACCCTAAAGAGTAAAGGTGGATGCGGAAAAGGGGAACTCATGCAACGAGGTTATACTTTGGAGTGTAAGATACCAATGTGCATGAAAAGTTTTTGATGCATTTAGAAGGAACATTAGCAACATAAGGGGATTGAAGTGAAACTTTGAAGGCCAAATAGGTGAACCTTTTCGTGTGACAGCTGACACCATTTGTAATTTTCAGTAGATATAGTTAAATGTGTTGAGTCATTGGAGCAGTAAACTAAAACTAGTATTAGAGTTTCCTAGTACCTACCACAGTAGAAAGTAGCAGCTACTCGGTGGATTAGTCGAGGTGCGCAAAAACTCATACGGGCACATTACCAAAATAATATGAATGATTTAGGTTCAAATATGACTTGGCTTGAAATTTTCAGAAAAATGTATGAAAGGCATTAAGAAAATGTTAGGGTTTTAATAGATGGAAGAGCTATAAAAGAGACTGCAATCTAATAGATGGATAATGAAGAGGAAGATTAAGAGAGGTAAAGAGGTTATCCGGAATTCTGAAACTCTATCTCATGAAGTTTTTTTTTTGGTGGCCTTTTACCAGACACTATGATATGCATTTCCTGTGTTTCACTCTGGTGATCTTTTATCCCTCTACTGTATTTATTTGAGGTCATATGTGATTCTTGGGTGAATTTAACGACAATATTTAAGTGTACAATCCAAGAGTAACAAAAACTCAGAAATCAGAATGCAGTGCATTTATTTCTTTCCTCAACTAAAAATCAACCAACTTCGCCCCAATCACCAATTAGTTGTTGTATGTTATATAAATCATATCCTCTTCGCTCATTGACTCATTCTGCTCTATTCAGGTCCATTACAACATTTTGGAAAGTTCAAAAACCTCACATTTTCAAGCACTATGTATGATTTACAAAACATAACAAAGCAGAATAATAAGTTTGGGTATCTCACTAACTCCGCCCCCGCCCCACAACCGAAACAATGTATCATCGAATCAGAGGCACAAGAAGACAGTTCCAATCCAGTAAAAAGGGAATGAGGAGAGAAAAGTACCTGAGAAATCGGACATAAGAAATGATCATTCCGATCCCAAAGCTTCAACCTTTGGACCTGCAATCCAAAACCTAATTTAAGTATAACAATAACAACAGTAAAAAAAAGTTAGTCTTTGGAGAAACACAATACTGACCATGAAGAGCAGGGGGACGAAGGTCTTTGCCCCAGCCAACACCACGAGTGGAATCAAGGTACTGATGGACAAGGTGTCGACATTTCTGAAGGTGATTCACACCCTCTATACGATAACACCAACGCAGCTTTTCACGGAGTATCTTCGCCTTTTCAATGTCGACCCATTTTTCCCTCACTAAATGCTCCCTCATCTCGAAGAAAGCCACAGGGTCCTCGTATGGATTATCCGGGTCGAAGTCATCCGGAGCTCCTTCATCGAACTGGACTCCCTTCTTCCTCCCCATTTTCTTTCTCCTCTGCTGCTTTTTTCTCCGCTGTAAAAGTATAATGGAGCTATAGGTGTTAATAGGCGGGGCTGATATGTTTTAAACCCGCTCCAATTGGCTTAGCGCGGTTCAGCCCATTATTGTAGCTTAATGTGAGCAACAAATTTAAAAATAGCCACATTTACCATTGTTAGTTGAAAAATAGTCAAATTTCAAAATTCATCGAAATTTAACCATATTTTATGTAAAAAAAATTCAAGCAAAGATATTGTTCAAAATTCAGAAAATACGCCCGCATATTTTACGGGAGTTCCAGCATAAGTATGCTTGAACTCCCGCAAATTTTACGGGAGTTCCAAGATAACTATGTTGGAACTCCCGCAAATTTTATAGTAGTTCAAGCATAATTATACTGGAACTCCCGCATATTTTATGGGAGTTCCAGCAAGTATAAATATTCAGTATAATATACTGGAGTTTGGAGCATTGGTGCTCTAGTCTCCCGCAAATTTTACAGGAGTTAGCAAAGTATCAGTCCAGCATAATATACTGGAGTTCGTACACAAATGCACCAAAACTCCCGTAAATTATACGAGATCGATCCCTGGTGTAGCAGATAATGGCAATTTTTCATTGACTTCATAAACAGTGGCTGTTTTTCGATAGCCAACCGTAAAAGTGGTTATGCCACGCGATTTTGACTTAATGTGCAGGTAGGAACAGGTTGGTTTGGGGACGGGTTTTGGACGAACATATTTTGGAAATGGTGCATTGTACCTGCTAAGCCCATTAACAGGCTTCAGCCCGATTACCGTTATAATTTTATTTTTTTTAAATTATTTCGATCGTTGATTTAATTTTAAAACAAAAAAGAAATTACACTAGTCCGGTCCGCCCGAACCCATTAAGCCCAATAAAACCCAAAAAAAATACAACCCAATATGTCATGACCCAAACCCCGGTCGTGATGGCGCCTAACACAATGCTAGGCAAGCCCGACCACATCATCTCTTAAACCAGCCAGTTATTAATTCCAATTAATCAAAATTAAACTTAAATAGTAAATGATCATATCAGGTGATAAGCGAGATAGTAAAAGCATACCAAATACAGTCTCAACCATATCGTGGTGTCACGAGACTAAGCCTCTACAGAATAACATCCTAATACAAGCAAGTCTAGGCAAAAAAAGAATCAACAAGATGATAAAGAAGGAGAAAACAGGCTCTGCGAACGCCGGCAGCTACCTCGTAATCTCCGCAAAAGTAGGCAAGGATCGGCAGCTACAATGTCTCAACTGCTCTCGGGCACCTCTAGATCTGCACAGAAAGTGCAGGGGAGTGGGGTGAGTATATTTCAACTGAGTGACTAACAATAATAAACAATAACTGAAAGTAAGAACTCCTGTGATATCACTTAACAGTTCTAAGGCAACTCTCACAGGTACGTCATCACTGTAGTAAGTACTCGGATCTCCAGTCCACATCTATCTCTACAAGATCCCATACTGATCAAACCCTCACTCGTACCCCTACGGTGTACAGCCATCTCAATATATGAAGACACATACATATGTCTATAATGTATAAGTATTTAAGTAGATAATAGGATATGATTAAGTATAATGCTGCGGCGTGCAGCCCGCTCCAATACATATACCGCTGCGGCGCGCAGCCCGCTCCATTTAACGTCGATGGCGCTCACCGGGGGTGTATACAGACTTCGGAGGGGCTCCCTAGGCCCAAGCACTATTATACTGCGGCGTGCAGCCCGATCCACACATGTATTACTGCGGCGTGCGGTCCGATCCAATATATATATGTATATATATTTATACTGCTGCGGCGCGCAACACGATCCCATAATATACACCAGTGCTCACTGAGAATGTGTAACGACCCGGCCTGTCGTTACGGGAATTACCACCCCATTACCTTGCATTTACATATATTATGCGTATATATATATATAATACCTCATAATGGGTCCTCGACCCTATCCCAGTCAGTATATGCTTGGCCTCTCAGGCCCAATATAATATATCTCCGTGGGTCCTCGACCCTAACTCAGTCAATATAGACCCGGCCTCTCGGGCTCACTCAGCTAGAATAGGGAATTCCACCCTAGGTAGTATCTTTCAAAGTACACATCTAGTACGGCTCATATTAGGGTATACAGTTGTAGTTACGGCTGAGTGTATGTTCCCAACATGATATAAGGGTCACCTAGCTCTATAGGTTCCCTAATACTCTACAGATCGGCACAAGGCTCCAAACATGGTTATTAGCCCAATTGCACAGTTATAATCTCATTAACAGTCATTAAACACAGTATTCTATTAGCCGGGAAGGACCAAGTCCGAAACCCCAATCACAATGTCACCACGCCCGTCATAGAACGCGTGTCTCATCTCAATATAGCACTATGAAGTGCTAGTACGAGGTTTCAAACCTTCAATACATTGTTTACTACTACCACTCACCTCGAACCGGTAGAAGCTTCAATCCGCCTTGCGCTTGCCTCGCAAATCAATCTCCTCGGATGCCAAATCTTCTCAAAATCATAGAGAATGCATAAATATATGCTAATTTCACGCAATTCATTCATAATAACCCAAATTGTATCAAAACCCACAAAGTTGTCAAAACCCCGACTTTTGGTGTGCTTCTCGAAAAATTATAAAAGTTACATATTCGGAACCCTCGTCTCAATACGAGTCTAACCATATCAAATTTACCAAATTCGGACTCCATTTGCCCGCTCAAATTGGTATTTTTCTACAATTTTAGGCCTAGGGCTAAAACCCACATTAAATCCTCCATTTTCATAGAAATAATCCATGATTTCATGATAAAAGCGTGTAATTAAACCATGAAACTTACCTTCGACAATATCCCGATGATCTCCAACTATTTCCCTTCACTTTCTCTCTCTAGGCTTCAAAAATGGGGGTTTGTGAAATGAAACCCGTAATGAAATGTTTCTGGACTTAAGCTCAATGCCACGCATTTTTACCCTACGCGATCGCAGCACTGGGCTCGCGATCGCGATGCACAAAAACCTGGGCTGCCAACTTTCCTCTACGTGATCGCGTGGACCTGGACGCGATCGCAGTGCTCAACCCAGCGACCCTACGTGATCGCATCAAAATGATCGCGATCGCACTGCTTATGAACAAGACCTTACGCGATCGCATCGATATCCTCGCGATCACGATGAACAAACACTCAACCTCACGCGATCGCATCACTCCTCCTGCGATCGCGAAGAACAATCTCCCAGCCTCATTTCGATACACTACGCGATCGCGTGGCAATGGCCGCGATCGTAGAGAACAAATGACCTGCAATTTTATTGCAGCAATTCCAGCAGTTCCTTTGGCTCAAAATGGTCCGTTTGGACCCCCGAATTTATCCAGGGGTCCCCGGGACCCCAACGAAAACCACCAACATACTCCAAAACACGATACGAACTTGTTCCAAGCATAAAAATACCATCCTAAACATCAAAATCACCAATTACACACGGATTCAAGCCTAATTTTCTTCCAAACTTCCAAAACCGACATTCGATCAAAAACCCGACCAAACGACCTCCGAATGACCTAAAATTTTGCAGGCACATCCAAAATCACCTAACATAGCTACTGCAACTGTTGGAATTCCATTCCGACTCCCGGATCAAAATCTCACCTACCGTTCGGATTTCGCCAAAATTCAACCTTAGCCAATTCAAGCCTATTTCTACACCAGACCTCCAAATTCAATTCTGATTGCTCCCATAAGTCACAAATCACCTCCCGGAACTAACCGAATCATCAGAATCTGATTCCGAGCCCTCTAACTAAGTAGTCAACTCCGGGTTGACTTTTCTTATTCAAGTTTTCTTCAAAAAGGCTATATGCCTCATTTTCAATCCAATTCACTCCTAACTCCCCCGATAGACTCTAACACTAATATAAAGCATGAAACATGTAATTACAACATAACGGGGTAGTAATTCCCGAGACGACGGGCTGGGTCATCACATTCTCCCCCTCTTAAGCAAACGCTCGTCCTCGAGCGGGTCAAGAAACATACCTGAAGTCTCAAACAAGCGAGGATATCTGCTCCGCATCTCCCACTCGATCTCCCAAGTAGCCTCCTCCACGGGTCGACCTCTCTACTGAACCTTAACTGATGCAATCTCCTTCGACCTCAATTTTCTTACCTGACGACCCAAAATAGCAATAGGCTCCACATCATATGATAGATCACCATCAAGCTGAATGGTACTGAAGTCTAATACATGAGACGGATCCCCGATGTACTTTCGGAGCATAGACACATGGAATACTAGATGAACGCTGGATAAGCTGGGTGGCAAGGCCAACTCATATACCACCTCTCCAACTCTCCTGAGTATCTCGAAATGACCAATGTACCTGGGACTCGGCTTCCCTTTCTTCCCGAACCTCATGGCACCCTTCATAGGTGAAACCTTCAGCAATACCCTATCACCAACCATGAAAGACAACTCTCGAACTCTACGGTCTGCATAACTCTTCTGGCGAGACTGTGCCATGCGAAGCCTCTCCTGGATCAACTTTGCTCTATCCGGAGCATCCTAAACTAACTCAGTCCCTATCAACCTATCCTCACCAGGCTCAAACCATCCGACGGGAGATCTACACCGTCTGCCATACAATGCCTCGTACGGGGCCATCTGAATACTCGACTGATAGCTGTTGTTGTAGGCAAACTCAGCAAGTGGCAAGAACTCATCCCATGAACCACCAAAGTCAATCACACATGCCCACAACATATCCTCCATGATTTGAATAGTGCGCTCCGACTGCCCGTCTGTCTGGGGGTGAAATGCGATGCTCAACTCAACCCGCGTACCCATCTCTTGCTGAAATGCTCTCCAAAACTGAGAAGTGAACTGAGTGCCTCTGTCAGATATAATAGACACTGGGACCCCATGCAACCTGACAATCTCCCGAATAAAGATCGCCGCCAACCGCTCCGATGAGTAAGTAGTACTAACTGGGATGAAATGTGCGGACTTAGTCAGCCGATCAACAATCACCCATACGGAATCAAACTTCCTCGCTGTCCGAGGGAGTCCAGTAACAAAATCCATGGTGATCCTCTCCCATTTCCACTCGGGAATAACCATACGCTGAAGAACACCGCCCGGTCTCTGATGCTCATACTTGACCTGCTGGAAATTGAGGCACTTAGCTACATGCCTAACAATAGCCATCTTCATTCTCCTCCACCAGTAGTGTTGTCTCAAGTCTTGGTACATCTTTGCGGCACCTGGGTGAATAGAGTACCGCGAACCGTGTGCCTCCTCAAGTATCAACTCCCGCAAACCATCTACATTGGGCACGCATATACGGCCCTGCATCCTCAGAACACCATCACTGTCGATAGTCACATCTCTAGCATCATTATGCTGCACTCTGTCCTTAAGGACAAGCAAATGTGGGTCATCATATTGTCGCTCCCCTGATGCGATCATATAAGGAAGATCGAGAAACAACACAAGCCAACACCCGACTCGGCTCCGAAATATCTAATCTCACTAGCCGATTGGCTAGGGCCTGAACATCATAAGCAAATGGCCTCTCCCCAATTGGGATGAAAGCTAGGCTGCCCATACTAACCGCCTTCCGACTCAAAGCATCGGCCACCACATTGGCCTTCCCCGGATGATACAAGATAGTGATGTCATAATCCTTAAGCAACTCAAACCACCTCCGCTGTCTCAAATTAAGGTCCTTCTGTCTGAATAAGTGCTGAAGGCTGCGATGATCCGTGAACACCTCACATGAGACACCATACGGTAATGCCTCCAAATCTTCAAGGCATGAACTATGGCTGCTAGCTCTAAATCATGAACAGGGTAGTTCTTCTCGTGGGGCTTCAACTGACGAGAAGCATAAGCAATGACCCTACCCTCCTGCATCAACACACAACCAATGCCAACTCCCGAGGCATCACAATACACAGTATAAGGATCTGAAGCTGACGGCAGAATCAAGACTGGTGTTGTGGTCAGTGCTGTCTTGAGCTTCTGAAAGCTCTCCTCGCACTCCTCGGACCATATGAAAGGAACACCCTTCTGAGTCAATCTAGTCAAGGGTGAATCAATAGAAGAGAATCCCTGAACGAATCGGCGATAATACCCCGCCAATCCCAGAAAGCTACGGATCTCAGTAACTGAGGTCGGTCTGGGCCAACTCTGCATTGCCTCTACCTTCCTCAGATCTACCTGAATACCATCACGGGACACCACGTGCCCTAAGAATGCCACGGACTCAAGCCAGAACTAACATTTGGAGAACTTGGCATATAACTTCTCCTCTCTCAATATCTGCAAGACAATACTCAAGTGCCGAGCATGCTCCTCCTGGCTACGAGAGTAGACTAGTATGTCATCAATGAATATGATCAAAAATGAATCAAGATAGGGTCTGAACACACTGTTCATAAGATACATAAATGTTGCTGGGGTATTGGTCAGCCCAAAAGACATCACAAGGAACTCATAGTGACCATATCTGGTCCTGAATGCAGTCTTCATAATGTCGGACTCTCTAATCTTCAGCTGATGGTAGCCTGAACGAAGATCAATCTTCGAAAACACCCTAGATCCCTAGAGCTAATCAAATAAATCATCGATACGAGGCAGAGGATACTTATTCTTCACTGTAACTTTGTTCAGCTACCTGTAGTCAGTATACATCCTCATAGATCCATCCTTCTTCTTAACAAACAGGACCGGTACACCCCACGGCGACACACTCGGCCGAATGAACCCCTTATCTAGGAGTTCCTAGAGCTGCTCCTTCAATTCCTTCAGCTCAGCTGGTGCCATCTGATACGGATGAATAGAAATACGTTGAGTGTCTGGCACCAAATCAATCCCAAAGTCAATATCCATGTTCGGTGGCATGCCGGCAGGTCTGAGGGAAACACATCAGGAAAGTCTCGCACAATGGGAACATAATCAATACTGGGAGTCTGGGCCTCGACCTCCCGCACAAATGCTAAATAAGAGAGACATCCCTTCCCAACCATTCGTTGGGCCTTGAGGAAAGATATTACCCTGCTAGGTACATACTCAGTCGTGCCTCGCCACTCGATCCTCTGAATGCCCGGTATAGCCAAGGTGACTATCTTAGCATGACAGTCCAGAATACCATGACATGGAGATAGCCAGTCCATGCCTAATATAACATCAAAATCGATCATGCTGAGAAGCAACAGGTCCACTCGGGTCTCCAGACCCCCGATAGTGACCAAACAGGACCGGTATACATGGTCCACAACAATAGTATCCCCTACCAGGGTAGATACATGCACTGGCAGCTCAAGACACCCTCGGGTCGTGCCCAAATGAGGTGCAAAATATGTAGACACATAAGAATAAGTAGAACCGGGATCGAACAATACCGAGGCATCTTTGTGGCAGACTGAAATAATACCTGTAATGACAGCATCAGAAGCAACGGCCTCAGATCGGCCCTAGAGAGCATAGCATATAGCCTGTCCGCCTGATCGGTCTCCCCCTCGAGGGCGACCTCTAGCTGACTGACCCTCACCCCTAGCTGGTGGGGCGGGTGCTGAAGTAGAATGACCAGATGATGAGGGCTGCCCCCTCTGCTGATAAGATCTGGAAACAAGACGGGGACACTCCCTGCGGTGGTGTCCAAACTCTCCGCACTCGTAGCAACTCCCCGGTGCTGGGGACTGAGACTGATAAGGACCCCAGGCGCTGGAGTGGCCATCTGATGAACTAGGCCGAGATGAACCCTGAGTAGATGGGGCCTGTGAAGAACTCTGAGCTGGCATGGCACTGAGAGATGGCTGGCTCTGGTGCGAACCCTGATAACCCTGTCTAGAAGACCATCTGCGACGATCGGAGCGACCCGACTGCGAAGATCTGAAAAAGCGACCTCAGATCTGCTGACTCTGGCCTCTGGTCTGAGTACCACTGGAACTAGTTGCACCTCGAGGCCTCTTGGCCTCCCTCTCATCCCGCTCTTTGCGATGATCTGTCTCTATGTCGCGAGCAATGTCCACTGCATCCTCAAATGTACGACTCAAAACCCTCTCCCGAGTCATCAAAATACGAATGGGGTAAATAAGGTCGTCCACAAAGCGTCCAATCCTCTCTCTGTCAGAAGTAACCAACCATGGTGCATACCTAGACAACTCTATAAACCTGATCTCATACTCTGACACTGACATATCCCCCTGACGGAGACCCTCAAACTGCCTGCGCATCTCCTCCCTCTGAGATCGAGGCACCCACTTCTCCAAGAACATGGTGGAGAACTCTGGCCATGATAGTGGTGCTGCCCCTGCTGGCCTGCGGCGCTCATAAGCCTCCCACCAAGCGAAGGCTGGCCCCTGAAACTGAAAGGAAGTGAAGGATACTCTATTGGACTCCAAGATCCCTGTCGTACGAAGCATCCGATGGCACTTGTCCAGAAAACCTTGGGCGTCCTCGCCCGGAGCTCCTGTGAACACTGGAGGAGATAACCTGGTGAACCTCTCGAGACGACGCTGCTCATCGTCTATCATAGCTGGGACCCTGTCCCCCTGAATCTGATCTGCTGGCTGAACTGGAGGAGCCTCTGGTATCTGCAAGCCCTGCACTGCTGGCTCTAGAGTGCGTGCAATGGGGGTCTGATGACCACCCCCTGCCCCTGATGCAGCTGCTGCAGTAGTAACTGAAACTGCCTGTGCTAGGCTAGTGCAGACTGCTAGTATCTGAGCCAGGGTCTCCTGTAGACCCGGAATAACTATGGGCACCGCTGGTGCCTGAACTGGTGCTGCTGGCACCTCTGAAACTGGGGGCTATGGGTCAGCTGGTACTGCATCAGCCACCCAACCTCTGCCACGACCACGGCCGCGTCCCCGGCCTCTAGCAGGTGGTAGTGGTGGTTGTCCTCCCCGTCCGGAAGCTCGAGTTCTCGCCATCTACGAGAGAGTAGAATGTCAAAGTTCAGTTCAAGTCAAAAGTAATCGCACGACAAGAATTCCAAGAATTGAAACTTTTCCTAAAAGGTTTGCAATCTCCCGAGGATAAGTACAGGCGTCCCTGTACCGATCTACGAGACTCTACTAAACCGGCTCATGACTCGCGAGACCTGTTAACCTAGGCTTTGATACTAACTTGTCACGACCCAAACCCCGGTCGTGATGGCGCCTAACACAATGCTAGGCAAGCCCGACCACATCATCTCTTAAACCAGCCAGTTATTAATTCCAATTAATCAAATTAAACTTAAACAGTAAATGATCATATCAGGTGATAAGCGAGATAGTAAAAGCATACAAAATACGGTCCCAACCATATCGTGGTGTCACGAGACTGAGCCTCTACAGAATAACATCCTAATACAAGCAAGTCTAGGCAAAAAAAGAATCAACAAGATGATAAAGAAGGAGAAAACAGGCTCTGCGGACGCTGGCAGCTACCTCGAAATCTCCGCAAAAGTAGGCAAGGATCAGCAGCTACAATGTCAACTACTCTCGGGCACCTGTGGATCTGCACAGAAAGTGCAGGGGAGTGGGGTGAGTATATTTTAACTCAGTGAGTAACAATAATAAACAATAACTGAAAGTAAGAACTCATGTGTTATCACTTAACAGTTCTAAGGCAACCCTCACAGGTACGTCATCATTGTAGTAAGTACTCTAATCTCCAGTCCACATCTATCTATACAAGATCCCACACTGATCAAACCCTCACTCGTACCCCTACGGTGTACGGCCATCTCAATATATGAAGATACATACCTATGTCTATAATGTATAAGTATTTAAGTAGGTAATATGATATCAATAAGTATAATGTCGCGGCGTGCAGCCCGCTCCAATACATATACCGATGTGGCGCGCAGCCCGCTCCATTTAACATCGACGGCGCTCACTGGGGATGTATACAGACTTCGGATGGGCTCCCTAGGCCCAAGCACTATGATGATGCGGCGTGCAGCCCGATCCACACATGTATTACTGCGGCGTGCAGTCCGATCCAATATATATATGTATATATATTTATACTGCTGCGGCGCGTAGCCCGATCCCATAATATACACCAGCGCTCACTGAGAATGTGTGCAAACTCAGACTCCGAAGGGGCTCCTACAGCCCAAGCGCAATAATACTGTGGCGTGCAGTCCGTCGCACATGTATATTATATGTATATTACTGCGGCGTGCAGTTCGATCCAATATATATATACTGCTGCGGCGTGCAGCCCGATCCAATATAGGTATATATATAATACCTCATAATGGGTCCTCGACCCTATCCCAGTCAATATAAGGATTGTCCTTTCAGGCCCACTCAGCTAAATTAGGGAACTTCCACCCTAAGTAATCTATCTCTCACAGTACACATCTAGTACTGGCTCTTAATAGGCTATCCAGCTAGCTTTACGGCTGAGTGCAAGTTTCCAGCACGGTATAAGGGTCACCTAGCTCTACAGGTCCCCTAATGCTCAACAGATCGGCACAAGGCCCCAAACATGGCTATTAGCCCGATTGCACAGTTATAATCTCATCAACAGCCATAATACACAGTATTCTATTAGCCGGGAAGGACCAAGTCCGAAACCCCTAATCACAATGTCACCACGCCCGTCATAGAACGTGTGTCTCATCTCAATATAGCACTGTGAAGTGCTAGTACGGGGTTTCAAACCCTCAGTACATTGTTTACTATTACCACTCACCTCGAACCGGTAGAAGCTTCAATCCGCCTTGCGCTTGCCTCGCAAATCAATCTCCTCGGATGCCAAATCTTCTCAAAATCATAGAGAATGCATAAATATATGCTAATTTCACGCAATTCATTCAAAATAACCCAAATTGTATCAAAACCCACAAAGTTGTCAAAACCCGACTTTTGGTGAGCTTCTCGAAAAATTATAAAAGTTACATATTCGGAACCCTCGTCTCAATACGAATCTAGGCATATCAAATTTACCAAATTCGGACTCCATTCGCCCGGTCAAATTGGTATTTTTCTACAATTTAGGCCTAGGGCTAAAACCCACATTAAATCCTCCATTTTCATAGAAATAATCCATGATTTCATGATAAATGCGTGTAATTATACCACGAAACTTACCTCCGACAATATCCCGATGATCTCCAACTATTTCCCTTCACTTCCTCCCTCTAGGCTTCAAAAATGGGGGTTTGTGAAATGAAACCCGTAATGAAATGTTTCTGGACTTAAACTCACTGCCAGGCATTTTTACCCTACGCGATCGCAGCACTGGGCTCGCGATCGCGATGCACAAATACCTGGGCTGCCAACTTTCCTCTACGCGATCGCGTGGACCTGGATGCGATCGCAGTGCTCAACCCAGCGAACCTACGCGATCGCATCAAAAAGATCGCGATCGCACTGCTTATGAACAAGACCTTACGCGATCGCATCGATATCCTCGCGATCGCGATGAACAAACACTCAACCTCACGCGATCGCATCACTCCTCCTGCGATCGCGAAGAACAATCTCCCAGCCTCATTTCGATACACTACGCGATCGCGTGGCAATGGCCGTGATCGCAGAGAACAAATGACCTGCAATTTTATTGCAACAATTCCAGCAGTTCCTATGGCTCAAAATGGTCCGTTTGGACCCTCGAATTCATCCCGGGATCCCCGGGACCCCAACGAAAACCACCAACATACTCCAAAACACGATACGAACTTGTTCCAAGCATAAAAACACCATCCTAAACATCAAAATCACCAATTACACACGGATTCAAGCCTAATTTTCTTCCAAACTTCCGAAACCGACATTCGATCAAAAACCCGACCAAACGACCTCCGAATGACCTGAAATTTTGCAGGCACATCCAAAATCACCTAACGGAGCTACTGCAACTGTCGAAATTCCATTCCGACTCCCGAATCAAAATCTCACCTACCGTTCGGATTTCGCCAAAATTCAACCTTAGCCAATTCAAGTCTATTTCTACACCGGACCTCTAAATTCAAATCTGATTGCTCCCCTAAGTCACAAATTACCTCCCAGAACTAACCGAATCATCAGAATCCGATTCCGAGCCCTCTAACTAAATAGTCAACTCCGGGTTGACTTTCTTTATTCAAGTTTCCTTCAAAAAGGCTATATGCCTCATTTTCAATCCAATTCACTCCTAACTCCCCCGATAGACTCTAACTCTGATATAAAAGAATGAAACATGTAATTACAACATAACGGGGTGGTAATTCCCGTGACGACGGGCCGGGTCGTCACACGATAACACTCCGGAATGATAACCATACGGGCTAACTTTTTTTGTGCATAATTCGTCCCAGCCTGCCCGTTAAATACCTTTAAATGGAGCTGAGTGTGAATTTGGGTTGAATCATTTGGGCTTGGGTCATATTAGATCACATTGCGACAAATTAAAAAATAGCCAGATTTACGAGTGGTCATTAAAAAATAATCACAGTTTTAAAAGTAATTAAAATTTAATCACTTTGTAGTCAAGATAAATTTGAACGAAAATACTATTTAAATTTTGAAAAATATTCTACAATAATACACTAGACTTCCAGCATAATATATTGGAGTTCCACTATAATATATTGGAGTTCCAGTATAATATACGGGGACAACATAATATATTGGAGATAATATATCGGTGCTTCATTCTTTAGTATATTATGCTAGAAATCTCCGCGTGTTGGAGTTGCAGTTGGAAGTTCATACATGTGCACCGATCTTCAGTATGTTATGCTGGAACTTTTCGTGATGCAACAAAATAATGGCTATTTTTCAATAACTTTGTAACTATTGGTTATTTTTAAATGATCTATTTGAAAACTGTTTAGACCATGCTATTTTTATGATCACACTTCGCCTACTCGAGCCACTAATTAGGTCCTTTGACAGAACCTTTTTTTGGATGTTCTTTGGCCTCCATATCTTTTCCTTATTCAATTTTTTCAAAAGCTTGAATTAGATGACACAGGCAGTAACCAAATGTTAAAATACATTGTTACCATCGGCAAAAATATGATTGCTGGCGCAAAGCAAAACTGTTATAAAATAAAAGCAATGTATAAAATATAAATAAGAAAAGATAGAAAGAAGGAAGAAGAGTTTTGTATTTTAGTGTATCTTTCCATTGCAATTATATGGCCTTTTATAGGCATAAAAAGTAAAGAAGATTGACATAAAATAGGAGATTTAATCATTCAACTATTCACAGCAATGTAGATCCAATGTAGCGTCCAATGTATAAATTATTCGTAACACTTCTCCTTGGATGTCCATGTAAGATAATGTGCCTCATTGAGAACTTATAAAAAAAATATTGGGATGTACATAGTTATTTATAATATGCCTTGCTTGTTGTCTCATAAAAACCTTACAAAGGAAAACTCAGTGGGACAAAACCTTGGTTAAGGAAAAGAATGCAACATGTACGTACTCCCCCTGATGAAAAATCACTTAATGTCTCGAAGATGATGCATTCCAATCTTATATATCAGCTTTTCAAATATTGAGGTTGGTACTACTGCCTTAGTGAACATATCAACTAAATTATCACTTGAACAAACTTGTTGTACATCTATTTCACCACTCTTCTGAAGATCATGAGTGAAAAAACATTTCGGTGAAATGTGTTTTGTTCGATCTCCTTTGATATATCCTCCTTTCAATTGAGTTATGCATGCAACATTGTCTTTATACAATATTGTTGGAATATTCTCTTTCAAAAAGAGACCACATGTTTGCTGAATGTGTTGAGTTATCAATCTCAACCAAACGCATTCTCGACTTGCTTCGTGAATGCCTATGATCTGTGTATGATTTGAAGAAGTAGCAACCATAGTTTGTTTTGTCGAACGCCATGATATGGAAATACCTCCACTTGTAAATAAATAGTCAGTCTGAGATCGACCTTTGTGTTGATCAGACAATATCCTGCATCTACATAACCAATCAATGATGGTTTGGATTCATTTGATTAAAATGAACCCATATCAATGGTCCTTGGAGGTATCTGAGTATATATTTAATACCATTCCATTGTCTTTGTATTGTTGAAGTACTAAATCTTGCCAATAAGCTTACTGAGAAAGCTATATCTGGTCGGGAATTATTGGCAAGATACATTAATGCCCTAATTGCACTAAGATATGGTATTTCGGCACCAAGAAGCTCTTCACCATTTTTATGAGGTCGGAATGGATCTTTCTTTATATCAAGTGATCTCACAGCCATCAAGGTACTCAATGGATGTGCTTTATCCATATAGAATCGCTTTAAAATCTTTTCGATGTATGTTGATTGATGGACAAATATTACATCTTTCATATACTCAATATTTAGACCAAGACAAAATTTTGTCTTTCCAAGAACTTTCATTTCAAATTCTTTCTTCAAACAGTCTACTATTTTTGGAAGCTCCCCATAAGTTCCAATGATATTTTAATCATCAGCATACACAGCAATTATAACAAATTCAGATCCAGACCTTTTTATAAATACACAAGGACAAATTGGATCATTTTTGTACCCATCTTTCAACAGGTATTCACTCAGGCGATTGTACCACATACGACCTCATTTTTTCAATCCGTATAAAGATTTCTAAAGCTTTATTGAACAAGTTTCTCGAAAACTTTTATATGCTTCTAGCACTTTAAATCCCTCAGGTACTTCCATAAAAAATTTGTTTTCTAATGATCCATACAAATAGGTTGTAACAACATCCATTAGATGCATATCAAGTTTTTCTTGCATTGCCGTATTTATGAGATACCTGAAGGTGATAGCATCCACTACATGAGAATATATCTTCATATAATCAATTTCGGGCCTTTGGGAAAACCCTTGTGCCACAAGTCGCGCTTTATATCTAACGACTTCATTTTTATCATTTCATTTTCGGACAAAAACTCATTTATACCCTATTGGGTTTATGCCTTCAGGTGTTCGAACTATGTGTCCGAGGCTTCATGTTTTCCAAATGAAGTTAACTCTCCTAGATATCGTCTTTCCATTTTGGCCAATCATTTCTCTGTCTACATTTATTGACAGATTTTGGTTCAAGATCCTCATCTTGTTGCATTATTTCAACAACAACATTATAAGCAAAAATATTATCGATAACAATATTATTCGGTTCCATCTTTTTCCAGTTGAGACGTAACTTATTGATATCTCTTCATTTTCATTATTTTCAGGTATCTGGACCTCCCCTAAGGTCTTATCATTTGTTACGTCTTGGGACTCTTCTTGAGCCACTACACCTGTGTTATGTTTACTTTGATCACTTGCTCCTTTTCTTTTTCGAGGATTTTTATCTTTAGATCCGATTGGTCTACCACGTTTCAAGCATAGCTTAGACTCATTTGCTTTAATTAATTGTCTTACTGGGATATCAACTCGAATTGGAGCATTAGCAGCTGGAATATGTGACTTAGTCACCCTTGGTAGGTTAGTGAATACATCTGACAATTGATTTGCAATATTTTGCAAATGAATAATCTTTTGAACTTCTTGTTCACATTGATTTGTTCGAGGATCTAAATGAGACATTGATAATGCATTCCAATCTATATTCATTTTTAGCTACTTGTTTTCTCCCCCTAATATTGGATATACTGATTCATCAAAATGGCAATCAGAAAATCTTGCCGTAAATAAATCTCCAGTCATCGGCTCTAAATATTTTATAATAGAAGGAGATTCATATCCAACATATATTCCCAACCTTCTTTGGGGACCCATCTTTGTGCGTTGTGGTGGAACAATTGGAACATATGCCGCACAACCAAAGATCCTAAGATGAAAAATATTTTTCTACTAACCAAAAGCCAATTGCAATGGGGAGACTTTATGATAACTTGTGGGCCTTATCCGCACAAGTGTTGCTGCGTGCAAAATAGCATGACCCCATACTGAAATGGGAAGTTTTATTCTCATAAGCATTGGTCTAACAATTAATTGGAGGCGTTTGATCAATAATTCTGCTAGACCATTTTGTGTATGAACATGAGCAACCGGATGCTCAATTGTTATCCTAGTTGAAATACAATAATCATTAAAGGCTTGGGGTGTAAACTTATCAGCATTATCAAGATGAATTGTCTTAATTGCATAATTGTCACGACCCTAGTTCACCAATTGTGAACATGTCGTGATGGCACCCAGTCCCCACGACTAGGTAAGCCTAACACGTTGCGGAATATATAAGTTATAAATACTTAAATAAGAAACAACGGAAAAATAACATAAAAGATATGTAATCCATGCCGCTTGGCACATACATCCGTCACACGATGGATAAAACACTACCAAGATCCGGAACCCCACGGTAACACAGACTAAAAGAGAAAACACAACTATGGCTCTATGTGTAAAGAGTATCTAACAACGAAATGAAGAAAAATGTCAACTAGTACTACTAGAATAGAAGGAAAGCCTCCGGATCTGCGGACGTAGCAGATCATACCTCGAGGTCTCCAGAAAAGCTGCGGAAATCACCTAGCACGAGCCTGCTCTGATGTACCTGGATCTGCACAACAAAAGTGTGCAGAAGAGTAGCATGAGTACACCACGGCGGTACTCGGTAAGTGCCAAGCCTAACCTCGATGGAGTAGTGACGAGGTAGGTCAGGGCCCTACTGAGAAAACAATAATATAATGATGAAAACAAAATAAACAGTTTATATGATAATAATTTCCGAAATAACAACATTATGATAATTACTGCAACTGTCTATGATTAAGCTAACAACAAATAACCAACTCGAATAAACAAATCCAGGATTTGTGGGAATTGAACCCACAGTCCCATTCTCAGTACCTCTGGGTCTCCGGGAATCGAACCCGCAGCCCATGTCTCAATAATATCTCAATAACTCGGGATCTCCGGGAATCGAACCCGCAGTCCCTACCAATAAGTCAGGATCTCGGGAATCGAACCCGTAGTCCACATTTCAATAATCTCAGGATCTCGGGAATTGAACCCGTAGTCCATATTTCAATAATCTCAGGATCTCGGGAATTGAACCCGTAGTCCATATTTCAATAATCTCATGATCTCGGGAATTGAACCCGTAGTCCATATTTCAATAATCTCAGGATCTCGGGAATTGAACCCGTAGTCCATATTTCAATCATCTCGGGAATCGAACCCGTAGTCCATATTTCAATAATCTCAGGATCTCGGGAATTGAACCCGTAGTCCATATTTCAATAATTTCAGGATCTCGGGAATCGAACCTGTAGTCCATATTTCAATAAATCTCAGGATCTCGGGAATTGAACCCGTAGTCCATATTACAATAATCTCAGGATCTCGGGAATCGAACCCGTAGTTCACAACCACAGCAAGTAAAGGAATACACAGAGAGAAGTATAATATGCTTAACGATAACTTCGCCGATGAACGGCGCCAGCGATTACCAAGAAAAACTCAAGTAAGTCAATTAAGCAACTAGACAGTTAGATTCTATCTAATCATGCTTTTCTAACTACTACCGGGTAGGAATATCGAATTTAACAACTAAGAACGGGAATATCACTCATTGAACATTTTGAGTAAAGTATGTGTTCAACAACCAGCGCATGTACACGCCCGTCACCTCGCGTACAAGGCATTTAAAGTATCACAATAATATCCTAGGGGTGAAAGTCCCCCACACGAAGTTAGACAAGCCACTTACCTCGACTCCGGTACAAAACCGCTATGAAACAACTCTCTTGCTGTGAATGTCGGCCTCCACAAGTATAGAATCTGATAAAAATCAATAGAATCACATCAAAATAGGCTAATTGGGCATTACCCAATCAAAATAACTCAAAATACACCAAAATCCACAAGTTGCCAAAACCCGACTTTCGGTACGCTTATCGAAAAATCACGAAAGTTATATTTTCGGAACCCTTGTCTCAATACGAGTCTAAGCATATAAAGTTTATCAAATTCGGACTCCATTTGCCCACTCAAAACCTTGATTTTCTAAAGTTCAAGCCTAGGGTGAAAACCCCCATAAAACACCCCACATTCCTCCATTTTCATGAGATAATTGCATAATATTGTCAACAATAATCATAATTTGAGTCCATAGTTGATTACCTGAAGAAATCCCTTGAATCTCCCTTCAAAATCGCCCAAATCGCCCCTTAAGCCGAGCCCTCAAAGTTTGAAAATGTTTCTGAAATTTCTAACTTCTGATATAATTAACTCTCTGCGATTTCCGCTTCTGCGGACGAAATTCCGCTTCTGCGGATCCGCTTCCGCGACATTTTGTCGCTTCTGCGAAGCCCAGGATTGGCTGGACCATTCCGCTTCTGCGGTCTCTAGGCCGCTTCAGCGATTCTGCTTCTGCGGAAGCACAGTCGCTTCTGCGACTTCGCTTATGCGGACAAACGTCCGCTCCTGCGGAGGACCACCAAACAGTTCACTTCCGCTCCTGCGGAAGACTTTCCGCTCCTGCGTGACCGCCTCCACGATCAAAAATCCGCTCCTGCGACCCTCGCTCCTGCGGAGCAAATGTCGCTTCTGCGGACTCGCCTCTGCAGTTCCATTTCCGCAGGGGCGAAAACAACAGAGGCAGAATTCCTAAACCTGCAATTTCCATGATTTTCTCCCGTTTAACCATCCGAAACCACCCCGAGGCCCCCGGGATCTTATCCAAACACACCAACACATCCTAATACCTTATTCGAACTTGTTCCAATCCTCAAAACACGTCTAACAACATCAAAACCCATAATTCACATCGAATTCAAGCCTAAATTTCTTAAAACTCTCGGAATTACACATTCGATCTAAAACCCGACCAAACGACTTCCGAATGACCTGAAAATTTGCGGACATATCCAAAATCACATAACGAAGCTACAGAAATTGTCGGAATTCCATTCCGACCCCGGATCAAAATCTCACCTATCGTTCGGATTCGCCAAAATTTCAACCTTCGGCATTTCAAGCCTAATTGAGCTACGGACCTCCAAAATACATTCCGAACGCGCTCCCAACCCCGAAATCACCTAACGGAGCTAATGGAACCATCGGATTTCCGTTACGAGATCGTCTTAACACTGTTCCGGCTACGGGCCATTTTCTAGTTTCAAAGCTCTTATTTAGGGACTAAGTGTCCCAAAATGCTCAAATTTTTGGAACCAACTCTCCCGGCAACTCACAATAGGAGAAATGAACTTAGGGGAACAGTTAAATTAGGGATTGGGGCGTAATTTTCTAAAACGACCGGTCGGGTCGTTACATCTTCCCACACTTAAAGATTCGTTCGTCCTCGAACGAGCATAGAAAACATACATGGAGTAGTGAAAAGATGAGGGTACTGGCTGCGCATATCCTGCTCGGTCTCCCAAGTCGCCTCCTCGACCGGCTGGCCCCGCCACCGAACCTTTACCGAAGCGATGTTCTTTGACCTTAGCTTTCTGACCTGCCTGTCTAGAATGGCTACTGGCTCCTCAACATAAGATAGATCCTTGTCTAGCTGAACAGAAGTGAAATCCAACACATGCGACGGGTCGCCAAGGTACTCCGGAGCATGGAGACATGAAATACGGGATGAACTCCGGCTAGACTGGGAGGTAAGGCCAACTCATAAGCAACCTCCCCAACACGCCTCAAAATCTCAAAAGGGCCAATAAATCTAGGGCTCAGCTTTCCTTTCTTCCCAAACCTCATAACGCCCTTCATGGGCGAGACTCGAAGTAGAACCCGCTCGCCAACCATAAAAGCCACATCGCGAACCTTCTTGTCCGCATAACTCTTCTGTCTGGACTGGGCCGCACGAAGTCTGTCCTGAATCACCTTGACCTTGTCCATAGCCTCCTGAACCATATCGGTACCTAGCAACCTGGCCTCGCCCGGCTCAAACCAACCCATGGGAGACCTGCACCTCCTACCATATAGGGCCTCGTACGGTGCCATCTGAATACTAGACTGGTAGCTGTTGTTATAAGCAAACTCTGCCAGTGGCAAGAAGTAATCCCATGAACCTCCAAACTCAATCACGCACGCACGGAGCATATCCTCCAAAATCTGAATAGTGCACTCGGACTGCCCATCAGTCTGGGGGTGAAATGCTGTGCTCAGCTCCACCCGAGTACCTAACTCCTGCTGTACAGCTCTCCAGAACCGTGAAGTGAACTGAGTGCCTCTATCTGAAATGATGGAAACTGGAATACCATGCAGCCGAACTATCTCCTTGATATAGATCTCCGCCAGTCGCTCCGATGAATAAGTAGTGCTCACCGGTATAAAATGGGCGGACTTGGTCAGCCGATCCACAATAACCCAAATGGAATCAAACTTCCTAATAATCCGTGGAAGCCCAGATACAAAGTCCATGGTCATGCGCTCCCATTTCCACTCTGGAATCTCAATCCGCTGCATCAATCCACCCGAACGTTGATGCTCATACTTCACCTGCTGGCAGTTGAGGCATCTAGAAACATAATCAATTATATCCCTCTTCATCCGCCTCCACCGATAATGCTGTGTCAAGTCCCGATACATCTTCGCGGCACCCGGATGGATGGAATACCGCGAACTATGGGCCTCTACTAGAATCAGCTCTCGAAGATCATCTACATTGGGCACACAGATACGGCCCTGCATCCTCATAACTCCATCATCCCCGATGGTAACATCTCGAGCATCACCACGCCGAACTATATCCTGAAGGACAAGCAAATGAGGGTCGTCGAACTGACGCTCCCTGATGCGGTCAAATAGAGAAGACCGAGAAACCACACAAGTTAGAACCCGGCTGGGCTCCGAAAGATCCAGTCTAACAAACTGCCTGGCCAAATCCTGAACATCCATCGCCATAGGCCTCTCCGAAATTGGTAGATATGCTAAACTCCCCAAACTCTCTGCCCGACGACTCAAGGCATCAGCAACCACATTCGCCTTGCCCGGGTGATAGAGAATAGTAATATCATAGTCCTTCAGTAACTCCAACCATCTCCTCTGACGCATATTCAGGTCCTTCTGCTTAAGCAAGTGCTGCAAGCTCCGGTGATCAGTGTAGATCTCACAAGGAACCCCATATAAATAATGACGCCAAATTTTCAAGGCGTGAACAATGGCAGCTAGCTCCAAATCATGAACAGGGTAATTCTTCTCATGCACCTTCAGCTGTCTCGACGCGTAGGCAATCACCCTACCATCCCGCATCAATACCGCACAGAGTCCAACTCGTGAGGCATCACAATATACAGTATAGGACCCCGAACCTGTAGGCAACATCAATATAGGGGCCGAAGTCAACGCTGTCTTGAGCTTCTGAAAGCTCGCCTCACACTCGTCTGTCCACTGAAAAGGGGCACCCTTTTGGGTCAATCTAGTCATAGGTGCTGCAATCGAAGAGAAACCCTCTACGAAACGACGGTAGTAGCCCGCCAAACCAAGGAAACTGCGTATCTCAGTAGCGGAGGAGGGTCTGGGCCAACTCCTGCACGGCCTCCACCTTCCTCGGATCTACTCGAATACCATCACTCGACACCACGTGGCCCAAAAATGCCACCGAACTCAACCAAAATTCACATTTAGAGAACTTGGCATAAAGCTGCTTCTCCCTCAGAATCTGAAGCACTATCCTCAAATGCTGCTCGTGCTCTTCCCGGCTCCGAGAATATACTAGAATATCATCAATGAAGACAATCACGAACGAGTCCAGATAAGGCCTGAACACACTGTGCATCAAATGCATAAATGCTGCTGGGGCATTAGTCGACCCAAAAGACATCACGAGGAACTCATAGTGACCATACCGGGTCCTGAAGGCAGTCTTCGGGATATCTGGCTCCCGAATCTTCAGCTGGTGATACCTAGAGCGCAAATAAATTTTAGAAAACACCTGTGCGCCCTGTAACTGGTCAAATAAATCATCAATACGGGGCAAAGGATACCGGTTCTTCACTGTAACCTTGTTCAGCCGACGATAGTCAATACACATACGCATAGAACCGTCCTTTTTCTTCACAAACAATACAGGAGCACCCCAAGGCGAAACACTGGGTCGAATAAAACCCTTGCCCAATAACTCCTGTAGCTGATCCTTCAACTCCTTCAACTCAGGAGGAGCCATACGGTACGGTGGAATAGAAATGGGCTGAGTGCCCAGCAACAAGTCAATAGCAAAGTCAATATCTCTGTCGGGCGGCATGCCCGGAAGATCAGCTGGAAATACATCAGCAAAGTCACGTACCATATGAACAGAAACAATAGAGGGAGTGTCAATACTGACGTCCTGCACATAATAAGCAGCACACCCCTTCTCAACCATACGCTGAGCTCTGAGGAAGGAAATGACACGGCTAGGGGTGTGATCTAGAGTACCACTCCACTCAATACGTGGAATGCCTGGCATAGCCAGCGTCACGGTCTTGGCGTGACAATCAAGAATAGCATAATGGGGCGACAACCAGTCCATGCCCAGAATAATATCAAAATCGACCATCCCGAGCAACAATAGATCCGCTCTGGTCTCAAAATCACAAATAGTAACCAAACACGACCGATATACGCGGTCCACAACCAAAGAATCACCCACCGGAGTGGAAACATAAATGGGGGCACTCAAAGAATCCCGAGGCACACCCGGATGAGAAGCAAAGTAAGAAGACACATATGAAAAAGTGGAACCAGGGTCGAATAGAACCGATGCCTCCCTGTGACTAACCATAATAATACCTGTGATAACAGAGTCGGATGCAACAGCCGCAGCGCGATCAGGAATAGCATAGAATCTGGCCTGTCCCCCCTCTCGAGGGCGGCCTCTGGAACCCTGACCCCCACCCCTGGATTACTGGGCAGGTGGAGTGGCAGCTGGGGCTGGAATGATAGCTTGCTGGCCCTAAGAACTACGCGGATGCTGTGATGACTGATAAGGGGCTCCTCTCCTGCACCTGGGGCACTCCCTAACCAGGTGGCGAGTATCCCCGCACTCAAAACAAGCTGTGGGAGGACGCGGTGGCTGTGACTGACCGGCCTCACCCCCACTAGTCTGACCCCCTGGAAGGACCCCGCGCAGGAGGTGCACTGGAAACTGGGGGAGCATAATAAGGCTCCTGAGGTGTTGGAAGACCTGGAGTACTACCAGCTGCGGGCAATGCCAAGTGAACTGGTCGACCGGAATAACCCCTGCCAAAACGACCGGCTGATGAAGTGCGGGCACCGGAGAAATGGCCCGACTCACGAGACCTCTTGGCCTCTCTCTCCCTCCGCTCTCTAGGGAGCATACTCTCGATCCTCTTGGCAATGCTAACTGCCTGCTGATAAGATATATCTGTCTCAAGCTCTCCGGCCATGCTGGATCGGATAGGCGGAACAAGGCCCTCAATAAATCTCCGCACTCGCTCCCGAACCGTGGCTACCAAAGCCGGTGCATGCCTGGCTAGGCGGGTGAAACTAATAGCATACTCCGATACTGACATGGAGCCCTGTCGCAATCTCTCAAACTCCGAGCGCCAAGAATCCCTAAGGCTCTGGGGAACAAACTCCGTCAAAAACAGATTTGAAAACTGCGTCCAGGTCAACGAAGCGGACTCCTCCGGACTATCCAACTCATACGTGCGCCACCAATCATAAGCGGTCCCACGAAACTGAAAAGCAGTGAAGGAAACCCCGCCGGTCTCCACAATCCCCATAGTACGAAGAATACGATGACACTCCTCTAGAAAACCCAATGCATCATCTGAAGCCAAACCACTAAACACTGGAGGGTCATATTTCTTGAACCTCTCCAATCTATGCTGCTCGTCCTCAGAGGCAGCTGGTCCACCTCCGGGCTGTGCTGGGGCGGCAGGAGGCATAACCAAAACATCTGGAACCTGTCCCACTGGCACACGCTGCTCTGGTGTAACGGCTGCGGGAGTCTGGGCCCCTCCCCCGGCCTGAGATGTAGCTGCGACGAGAGGAAGCAGTCCTGCCTGAGCTAAAGTGGTATACATACTCATGAACTAGGCCGGGGTCTCCTGTAGTGCTGGAGTAGTAGCAGCTGTAGTCGGTGTACCAGGAGCCTGCGCCCCAACCTGGTCTACCTGTGCCACCTCAGCGGCAGCGCGCGCGGGTGCTGTGGCTGCACCTCGGGCGCGTCCTCATCCTCTACCTCGGCCCTGGCCTCTGACGGCGGCAACAGGGGGCGCGGGTACCTGATCATCGCGAGTAGATCGTGTCCTCACCATCCGTGAGAGAATAGAAAGCAGTAGTTTAGATTTTTGATGTCAAAAATGTCGCACGACAAGGAATCCAAAAGAAATGAAGATTTTTCCTAAACAGTTACATAGCCCCTCGTAGATAAATACGGACGTCTCCGTATCGATCGGCGAGACTCTAAATAACCGGTCTGTGTCCCGTGACTCCTATGAACCTAGAGCTTTAATACCTACTTGTCATGACCCTGGTTCACCAATCGTGAACTTGTCGTGATGGCACCCAGTCCCCACGACTAGGTAAGCCTAACACGTTGCGGAATATACAAGTTATAAATACTTAAATAAGAAACAACGGAAAAATAGCATAAAAGATATGTAATCTGTGCCGCTTGGCACATACATCCGTCACACAATGAGTAAAACACTACCAAGATCCGGAACCCCACGGTAACACAGACTAAAAGAGAAAACACAACTATGGCTCTATGTGTAAAGAGTATCTAACAACGAAATGAAGAAAAATGTCAACTAGTACTACTAGAATAGAAGGAAAGCCTCCGGATCTGCGGACGTAGCAGATCATACCTCGAAGTCTCCCAGAAAGCTGCAGAATCACCTAGTACGAGCCTGCTCTGATGTACCTGGATCTGCATAACAAAAGTGTGTAGAAGAGTAGCATGAGTACACCACGGCGGTACTCAGTAAGTGCCAAGCCTAACCTCGATGGAGTAGTGACGAGGTAGGTCAGGGCCCTACTGAGAAACAATAATATAATGATGATAACAAAATAAACAGTTTAAATGATAATAATTTCCGAAATAACAACATTATGATGATTACTGCAACTGTCTACAATTAAGCTAACAACAAATAACCAACTCAAATAAACAAATCCGGGATCTGTGGGAATTGAACCCACAGTCCCATTCTCAGTACCTCTGGGTCTCCGGGAATCGAACCCGCAGCCCATGTCTCAATAATATCTCAATAACTCGGGATCTCCGGGAATCGAACCCGCAGTCCCTACCAATAAGTCAGGATCTCGGGAATCGAACCCGTAGTCCACATTTCAATAATCTCAGGATCTCGGGAATCGAACCCGTAGTCCATATTTCAATAATCTCAAGATCTCGGGAATTGAACCCGTAGTCCATATTTCAATAATCTCAGGATCTCGGGAATTGAACCCGTAGTCCATATTTCACTAATCTCAGGATCTCGAGAATTGAACCCGTAGTCCATGTCACACCTCCTTTTTACGCACCCGCGGGAGCGCGAGGGAGTTTTTCCAATTAAAGGACAATCGAAACGGGATTTATTTAATTAATTCAGAGTCGCCACTTGGGAAAATAATGGTGTCCCAAGTCACCGGTTTAATCCCGAACCGAGGAAATTTATGACTCTGTATTACAGTCTGCGAAACTAGAAACCCGGATAAGGAATTTTGTTAACCCGGGAGAAGGTGTTAGGCATTCCCGAGTTCCGTGGTTCTAGCACGGTCGCTCAACTGTCATATTTGGCTTCTTTATCTGATTTTATAATATGCCTTAACTTATGTATAAATTTTAATTTTTAACCTCTTATGATATTATTATTATAAAAATTATTATTATTATTATTATTATTATTATTATTATTATTATTATTATTATTATTATTATTTTTACAAAGAATTGCAACATTGTGAAAATGTATCTCGAACCACGTCGCACCAGTGCACCCGTGGTTGTCAACACATTTCGACTCCGTTGAGATTTGGATTTGGGTCACATAAATGTGCACCCGGGTTTAAGGAGATAGCATTATTAAATACGCGCCTAAAGATACTAACGCGTTATTGTTTTGGGAATGCCGTGAAATCCGCTAAACGGCATATCCCGGAATCTAAGCATCTTTGTAAAAATTATCTATTGAGGGCCCCGCAATTTGCGTGTTATTTTAGCGAGGCTCGTCTCACTTATTGTTTAAGGGCTCATTACCCTTTTATTGTTTATTGTTTTAAATGAATTACAATGCGGTGGAAACGTATCTCGAACCACGTTGCACCAGTGCACCCGTGACTTTTGACACGTTTCGACTTCGTTGAGATTTAGATTTGGGTCACATAAATGTGCACCCGTATTTGAGAAGGTAGTATTAGAATACGCGATTAAAGCAACTACGCATTTATTATCTTTGGAGAACACCGTAAAATTCGCTATACGGTCGATCCCGAAGTCTAAATATATATATATATATATATATATATATATATATATATATATATATATATATATATATATATATATATATATATATATATATATATATATATTTATGAGGGCCCCGCAATTTGTATAATTTTGTTAGGCGAGGCACACCTCTAATTCTAATTTAAAAGAGAACTACATTCCGCTATATTCATTTAAGAATTAATTCGAGATTATTTAGAACATGTTGCAAACCACGCTACATGAAATGCGCCCGTGGTCCATGACACGCTTTATTTAACCTTGTTCAAAATTGGAGTCGGGTCACAGGAAATACACCCCCGATTCCTTTAATCTAATCCCGCCGTTCGGTTGAGGAATAAGGAACCAATTTCGATAAGGTGACAAAATCATGCTCAACTATAACCAATTCGAGTAAACATACGAGTAGATAACTAAGTGAGCAAATTCAAGACTACGACGAGCAACTACATAAACAACGGAAGCATAACTAGTTGGCGAGCATGTGAATGATTAGTTATTTTCATTAGCTAATTTCGACACTACAAGACCACCATTAATTGTGAAATTACATGTTCAACAGAATCATATATTTACAAAAATAATCTGAATCATACGAAAGTAAATCAAATGCGAAACGATCCAAAATATTAACGAGAAGAACAATATCGGAAAAGAACATGCACCTTTATTTCTGCATATTTTCAACGTACACAACGAGAAAACGAACCTTTTATGACGATCTCGAACCTCGACCTCTCCGGACAGAACTCGAATCAAACGACGACCTCGACTGAAATTGTACCTCGTCGGACGACGAACTTCTTTCTTTCCTCTTTCTTTTTTTTTTCTGCCGTTTCTCTTCTTTCTTTCCTTTTTTCTCTTCCGCCGTTTCTCTTCTGTTTCGTTTCTTTTTCTTTGCTTTTGAATCGTTTTCTTCTTTCTGTTTTGTTCCCTCTCTTTCTTTCTCGTTTTTTTTTCTTTCCTTTCTTCAATCTTTGTTTTTCAAATCTTTTCTTTCAATTGTCTTTCTCCTTCTTTTTGCCGTGCTCTCTTCTTCTTTTAAAGAAGAAGATGTGTAGTATATTATTATTTTTTTTTTATTTTTAGTCCCATATTGTTTTTGTCTTTTTCTTTTGTTTTTTTACTTTCTTTTGTCATTTTCTAATTTATTCCCATCCCCCATTACCTATTGTCCCCCTAGTGTATGCATGTGTGGGTATGGGTTGGTTTTGTCCGTGTCCCCCACATGTGTGGTGGACTCGGATTATTATGGGCTAGGTCCGAAAAATTATAAAACCGGGAAGTTTGAACCCGAATGTTATTCTTTGCCCGGAACCGAGAATGAGAACACGGTGTTATTAATTAATCACTACGTAAGCAAAATAACTGTAAGACTAACAATTAAAACAAAAATTATTTTTATATTTTCCAAAATTAAAGTAACTACAAAATGTTAATGAAACTATTTTTTATTATTTTCGTTTTTATAAAAAGATAAAAATATAAAGTACTATTTTTTGTATTTTTCAAGTTTAAAAATGACTACGAAACATTAATAAAACTATATTTTGTTATTTTTCATTTTAAGGTAAAAATAAAGTAAAAGAGTCAAATTTAGTTAAAATAGCTATATTAAAACTAAACTAAATATTTTACGCTGAAAAATATAAAAATCTCGGGGAGGGTCAAAAATCACGCGTTTACAGTCCATATTTTGATTGAAAACACAAAGAGTTTTCAGACAAAGAACGACTAGACAAGTGTTTTTGACCCGACCCTTATTCGGAGGGACTAAACTAAAAGAAGAGGAATGTGACCGAGCCCTTGTATCTGAGCTGCCTACATATCCTTGGCTATAAAGGAATCGGGCCACGTGTAGTTCGAAAGTGAGTGAGGAAGGGGTATACCGAGGTGGAGAGCCAGTCGAGGTGTCGTTCCGTCGAGGTTCTGTTCCATCGAAGTTCCGGTCCGTGGTCCCTGCTATTACATCAAAAATCAAAACATGAGAAAGACTAACTAAGCCTATCAGCTACTAGTTACAAGATTCCTATCTATAAGTCTTCCGAAGCTTGATCTTGAGTATTGGTTGGTGCTTCATGCGGACTCTAAATTTGAACCTTGATACTTGCTAGTTGCAGGTGCTGCTTTTCGAATCAAGACCAGGTATACAGTGCTTGTGACCTCGGCCATGTCTTGAGCATGCCACATCTTTCATCAACTTCTGCATTTTGGATTGGCTTCATGCCTCTTTTTTTCTTTTTGTTTATTGTGACTAAACTTCTATTGATCCCCTCGGACTGTTGACTCGCATTCTGGTTGCCTTCCTTCTGATTCGTGCTGGGGATTTCCATTACACTCCGCCGCTTTCCTTAAACAACTTCAAAATAAATCGCCACTCCATTCTTCAGGCGGGCTCCCTGACTTCAACTACAATTTCAAAATTAAATTGCCACTCCATTCTTCAGGCGGGCTCCCTGACTTCCACTACAACTTCAAAATAAAATCGCCACTCCATTCTTCAGGCGGGCTCCCTGACTTCAACTACAACTCCAAAATAAAATCGCCACTTCATTCTTCAGGCGGGCTCCCCGACTTCAACTACAACTCCAAAATAAAATCGCCACTCCATTCTTCAGGCGGTCTCCCTGACTTCAACTACAACTCCAAAATAAAATCGCCACTCCATTCTTCAGGCGGGCTCCCTGACTTCAACTACTACTTCAAAATAAAATCGCCACTCCATTCTCCAGGCGGGCTCCCTGACTTCAACTACAACTTCAAAATAAATCGCCACTCCATTCTTCAGGCGGGCTCCCTGACTTCAACTACAACTTGAAAATAAATCGCCACTCCATTCTCCAGGCGGGCTCCCTGACTTCAACTGCAACTTCAAAATAAAATCGCCACTCCATTCTTCAGGCGGGCTCCCTGACTTCAACTACTGCTTCAAAATAAAATCGCCACTCCATTCTTCAGGCGGGCTCCCTGACTTCAACTACTACTTCAAATAAAATCGCCACTCCATTCTCCGGGCGGGCTCCCTGACTTCAACTACTACTTCAAAATAAAATCGCCACTCCATTCTCCGGGCGGGCTCCCTGACTTCAACTACTACTTCAAAATAAAATCGCCACTCCATTCTCCAGGCGGGCTCCCTGACTTCAACTACTACTTCAAAATAAAATCGCCACTCCATTCTCCGGGCGGGCTCCCTGACTTCAACTACTACTTCAAAATAAAATCGCCACTCCATTCTCCAGGCGGGCTCCCTGACTTCAACTATAACTTCAAAATAAAATCGCCACTCCATTCTTCGGGCGGGCTCCCCGACTTCAACTACAACTTCAAAATAAATCGCCACTCCTTTCTTCCGAATTACCTTGTTTCGGAATTGCTTTCCTCCTAGGTCGTGTTATTTTTCCTTGACTGCTGGGGATATCTTTGGAATTGCTTACTTGCCTGCTGAGGATAATGATGCTGGGAAAATTTCCTTCATTCCCTCCCTTCCTTTGACTCATGCGCTTGAATTTGCGTTGGGAACTCTTGTTGTAACTCTCTGCTTTATGGTGGGTTACTGGTTTCAAGACCTGCAATGTAAAGACTGAAGACTTGCCTTTTGTTATACAGGTAGGCGCCTGCTTTTAGTAGCAACTTTTGAATTAAAAATGCATTCTGGCAATAATTTATGAAATATGCAAAGGACAATGTAAAATAAAACAAACGTAAAATATCCTATTCGAGGGCGGATAGTCCCATCGTATTCTATTCGAGGGCGAATACTCCCATTGTATCCTATTCGATGGCGAATACTCCCATTGTATCCTATTTGAGGGCGAATACTCCCATCGTATCCTATTCGAGGGCGAATACTCCCATTGTATCCTATTTGAGGGCGGATACTCCCATCGTATTCTATTCGAGGGCGAATACTCCCATCGTATCCTATTCGAGGGCGAATACTCCCATTGTATTCTATTCGAGGGCGAATACTCCCATCGTATTCTATTCGAGGGTGAATACTCCCATCGTATTCTATTCGAGGGCGAATACTCCCATCGTATTCTATTCGAGGGCGAATACTCCCATCGTATTCTATTTGAGGGCGAATACTCCCATTGTATCCTATTCGAGGGCGAATACTCCCATTGTATCCTATTCGAGGGCGAATACTCCCATTGTATCCTATTCGAGGGCGAATACTCCCATTGTATCCTATTCGAGGGCGAATACTCCCATTGTATCCTATTCGAGGGCGAATACTCCCATCGTATTCTATTTGAGGGTGAATACTCCCATTGTATCCTATTCGATGGCGAATACTCCCATTGTATCCTATTCGAGGGCGAATACTCCCATGATATCAAAAAGTGAACAAACCTGAGATGTCCTGTTCGAAGGTGGACAAACCTGAAACATCCTATTTGAAGGTGGACAAACATGATACGTCATCTTGAATTGCTTTCCTCGTTTCTCCGAGAAAATTTTCAATAACGGCAGAAAATTTTCTGCCCCAGTATTGGTGTTCTTCCTTGTGGCATGACTTTCTGCTATCAATAGCACTTTCTTTCCCTGTTTCAAATCAAAGAAAATTTGTTAGTTCAAAACATTGTGAGCGGTTGTGCCGCTCTTGTGTGGTGGTTTTTTTTCCTTTTCTCCTTTCCCTCTCTCGGGGTTCCCAAAACTTGTAGGGGAATGATTTCATTTGTTGGAGATGATATTCCTGCTGGGGATGGGTTTTTCCATTTATCCCTTCCCCTTTCTGTGTTTCTCAACTTGCTGGGGGTTATTTTGTTGAAGATGAGATTTCCTTTCTTCCTTTACCACTCTGTGTTGTCCGACCACCTCGGAACTTTCTGTAGATAACATTGCTGGGGGATTTTCATTTCCTCAAAATTGGTGTTTCACTCTTCTTGAAGGCTGTTGAGGATGACACTGGTTCGAAGACCATTTTCCTTAAGACTTTCCTTCTTCCCTAAGTGGATATTGACTTCCAGAAAATTTTCAAACTGAAAAGAAAATTTTCTGCTCCAGTTTAATAATCTTGTTTGCACCATACTTCTCTGTCGTCAATGGCATTTCCTTGCCTTGCATAATAATTGGAAAGTTGGTGGCAAGTTTTGAAGTCATTTCTCACTATGTTTTGACTAGACCGACTTTGATGGAGAATTTTGACAAAAGGAGAAAGATAAAAAGAAACAACAAATAGAAGACAAGGGAGGACTGACTCTCTAACCAGAAACAACTATGAAAACTTATCAAACGTGGATACCAACTCTACTGGTCATGACATGCACATATGGCCTATCCTCCGTCGTTAATTTCCTTTCACGATTTCTGTCTCGTGATTTCCATCTGATTATCACCTTTATTCGACTTGTAGTGCCCGAAGGGTTTTCACTTTCAAGCTTCTCTCATTTTGATTTTCTCTCAGCTTTCGTCGCCTTATGGTGCCTGTGAAGGTTTTCACCGGTAAGACTCTCTCATTTGTATTGCTTTTAGCTGGGGATTGGGGTGTCACTGCCAAGACTCTCTCGTATTTCCTTTCTGCTGAGAATCAGAGTCTTTTCTGCTGAGAATCAGCGTGTTATATTATGATAGGACTCTATCCCTCGCTTGACGCGACATCTTTTGAAGACTGATCGAAAGGTCTTTCTTTGGACCGTAATGTGGGATTTGGATAGGGCTAGAAAGAAAGGGTATTGAAGGCTCAAAACAAAATCAATTTTGGGTTCAAAATTTACAACCTTCGGACCTAAATTTATTTACAATAAACACAATTTTTCTTCGCCCCGGTTTTTTTACTTGGGGATTCTTATTTCTTTATTTACACTATGACCGAGCTGTGAAACGCCTACGTATCCTCTTTAAGGAATCACGTCAAACGTAGTTCCCAATTCCTCTTTTTCAAAAAAAAAAATTTTCACACATTTTCCTTTTTCTTTTCTTTTCTTTATCTCCTTTTGTTGTTTTCTTTTCTTCCCTTTTTTCTCTTGTCTTTCAAACCTGTGTTTCTAGTCTTTGCAACTAACTCCGAAGGAGGGGTATGAAAGAAATCAAAATAAGGCCCGAAGGGTTAACGAAGGATAAAGTGTTTGGGTAGCAGAACAAAATGCCTTCGTCATTCCAATCTTCAAAACATGCCAAGTACAAACAACACATTCGCGACATCTTTTGGTTGTGCTAGGAGTGATAACCATATCGTCCATTCGCCTTCTTCATCCATCATTTTAAAGTATTGCTGGACGACACTTCCATTTCAGTATCACGAGCGAACCCCATGTAAGCATGGCCATTTTGCCCTTAAGGCTTTCTTTGTATTTTACCCGCCCCAAATTTCACGTGACTCGGGTTCCAAATAATCTCAAATCATTATTTCTTTTAAAATGCCATGATTATCTTCCAATTCCTTCATGATTAACTTTTAAGATTAGGCCACAATTATGCGTGCATGTCATGTTACTAGTGTTGACAGAAAAATGACTATAAAGAAGAAAGACTTAAATCAAAGAAAAATGACTCAAAATAATGGCAAACAAGAGAGTTGCATTAGACGAACTAGAAATGAATTAATACGACAAAACAAACACAATAAACTGGGGTACACCGTTGGAACAAACCTACACAATACTAAATGAGGTATTATGACCAATAGAAAACTGGACAAAATAGAACGATAAAAGGGTTTGAGTTACATGACAATATCCTGATTACAACCCTGAAATAATCTGGACGACAGAAATGACAACAAAATAAGCCACCAAAAACTCCATTATGGTTGACCAAGAAATGGAGAGTCTTCCCGATTACCAAGCACGATATTTTGGCCGCTGAGCTTCGCATCAATATTACCAAGGCCACTTATTTGCTTCGACATTTTCGGCTTTAGTCAATACATCCCCACAAAGCGTCCATCATGGCGTGCAGGTAAAGGACTCTATGCGATATTCTTGGTGTCACTATCTTGGATCATAATCGGGTTTTCCTGGATCTTCTGTTTCCGGTTCACCACAAACCAACCACCTCAATTCTCAACAATTCAAAATAAAATATGGTAGAAATGGAATCAGTCAGTCCTTATCCATATTTTTTGCTTACTCCTTTTTCTTTTTCTATTTTTTTTCTTTTTTTTTTTCATTTTTTTTTCATTTTTTTTTCATTTTTTTTTCATATATATACATATACAGTTGTGGTCGAATCTTATGGAGATTGCCTACGTATCATGACCCCGCATGAATCAGACCGAGCGTAGTTCTTGCAAATTAATGCAAGAAATAAAGAGATGTTTATTTGATTATATTTTTTTGAATAAAAATTGTACAAGCCGACTCCAACTACAAACTTGTGTAGGAGATTTCTACAAGAATAAGAATATTTTTGGTGTCACTTATGACTATTTCTACAAAATTGGCCACATAATGGCTTATTTGACAAAATGGCTATTTTTGCAAAATTTATTTAAGAATGATAAAACTTGAATTTTTTTTTTTTATCCTGTGGCTCATGGGGCATCATTCGGCATCACCATAAACCAACACAAAACTATTTTTTCATAAATTAGCCATGTAATGGCTTATTTAGACAAAGTGGCTCTTTTTGCAAAATTTTATGTAAGAAGATGCAAATTCAAAATTTTATCCTGGGGCCTATGGGGCATCGTTCAGCACCGACACAGGCCAACACAAGACTGAGAAAGTTCAAATGCAAAAATGTAGCTATTTCGATAAAATTTCGGCCATGTAATGGCTTGTTTGATAAAGTGGTTATTTTTGTAAAGTTGAGTGATGACTCAAAACTTGATTTTTTGCGGATACAGCCTTTCGACATTTCCGCGAGGGAATATTTCAAGGTTGTGTCCAAAATTATTTTTAAAAAAATCCAAAGTGGCTATTCTTGCAAAAACAGCCTTCCGGCGTCTTTTGAGGGACGTTCGGCTTATTTTAAGCAAGAATAGCATCACCCGACTTATTTATAATGAAATCAAAAATTTGACATTTTTTTGGTTATTTTTGCAAACGGGGTGTGAACCCGAACTTGATTTTGCGGCTATGGCCTTGCAACATTTCCACAAGGAATATTTCAAGGCTGTGCCCGCAAATTATTAAAAATAATTCAAAGTGGCTATTTTTGCAAAAACAGCCTTCCGGCGTCCTTTCGGAACATTCGGCTATTTTTCAAAATGGCATCACTTTGATTTTATTGAAAACTAAAACTTCGACATTTTTTTTTTAATTTTTTGAAGGGGTGGTTGGACCCGATGAGGGTTGCCTACGTATCCCACCTAATGGCGAGAATCAAACCTGCGTAGTTCGGTCAGATTAGTTGACCAATTATTTTAACAAAATTGTTCCACCTATTTTTCAAATTTTCTTTTCAAACCTTCGACAGCGTTTCGTCGACATTTCGATATTTTCTATTCTAAAATTTCCTCTCTTTTTGTTTTTCAAGAATTTAGCCCGTAATAATCTAGAACAAATAAATGCAACATATAACATGCTCGGTCTTTTGATTATCGGGTCACCTGTCCTAGACGGACCCAACCCCTGTGTTGAGTCCCCTAAGTCAGATATGATGCAAATAAACGTCCTAAATCTAGGCTCAATATCCCGATGTTTTCAATGGTACTAGACCGTGTACCCGAGCAGACAACTCGGATTGAGGAGGGGGCTACGTACCGGGGACCCGCGGGATCGTCCGGCTTTGTAACTTATCCTGCCTCTTTTCTTATTTTTGGTATTGACACTAACAGAAAGGGGAGTCTCAACCGGTAAGCACATCCCCGGGGGTAAGAAGAGAAGGGTTTTCGGCACAGTTTTATATACAGTTCACGCAATATCAAAGCGGTAAACATATTGCAGTTTGTATATACAATGCAACTAGTATCAAAGCGGTAGACATGTAGCACATTAATCAAAACATATAATGAAATCAGATATAAGCAAAAACAACAATTTTAACTGAGCTCGAATTCTTAAACCCTGAACCGAAGTTCCGGGTTACTTGTCCCCAGCAGAGTCGCCAGAGCTGTCACACCTCCCTTTTTACCCACCCGCGAGGGAGCGAGGGAGTTTTTCCAATTAAAGGACAATCGAAACGGGATTTATTTAATTAATTCGGAGTCGCCACTTGGGAAAATAATGGTGTCCCAAGTCACCGGTTTAATCCCGAACCGAGGAAATTTATGACTCAGTATTACAGTCTGTGTACCAGAAATCCGGATAAGGAATTCTGTTAACCCGGGAGAAGGTGTTAGGCATTCCCGAGTTCCGTGGTTCTAGCACGGTCGCTCAACCGTCATATTTGGCTTCTTTATCTGATTTTATAATATGTCTTAACTTATGTATAAATTTTAATTTTTTGACCTCTTATGATATTATTATTATAAAAATTATTATTATTATTATTATTATTATTATTATTATTATTATTTTTACAAAGAATTGCAACATTGTGAAAATGTATCTCGTACCACGTCGCACCAGTGCACCCGTGGTTGTCAACACATTTCGACTCCGTTGAGATTTGGATTTGGGTCACATAAATGTGCACCCGGGTTTAAGGAGATAGCATTATTAAATACGCGCCTAAAGATACTAACGCGTTATTGTTTTGGGAATGCCGTGAAATCCGCTAAACGGCACATCCCGGAATCTAAGCATCTTTGTAAAAATTATCTATTGAGGGCCCCGCAATTTGCGTGTTATTTTGAGCGAGGCTCGTCTCACTTATTGTTTAAGGGCTCATTACCCTTTTATTGTTTATTGTTTTAAATGAATTACAATGCGGTGGAAACGTATCTCGAACCACGTTGCACCAGTGCACCCGTGACTTTTGACACGTTTCGACTTCGTTGAGATTTAGATTTGGGTCACATAAATGTGCACCCGTATTTGAGAAGGTAGTATTAGAATACGCGATTAAAGCAACTACGCATTTATTATCTTTGGAGAACACCGTAAAATTCGCTATACGGTCGATCCCGAAGTCTAAATATTTTTATATATATATATATATATATATATATTTATGAGGGCCCCGCAATTTGTATAATTTTGTTAGGCGAGGCACACCTCTAATTCTAATTTAAAAGAGAACTACATTCCGCTATATTCATTTAAGAATTAATTCGAGATTATTTAGAACATGTTGCAAACCACGCTACATGAAATGCGCCCGTGGTCCATGACACGCTTTATTTAACCTTGTTCAAAATTGGAGTCGGGTCACGTGAAATACACCCCCGATTCCTTTAATCTAATCCCGCCGTTCGGTTGAGGAATAAGGAACCAATTTCGATAAGGTGACAAAATCATGCTCAACTATAACCAATTCGAGTAAACATACGAGTAGATAACTAAGTGAGCAAATTCAAGACTACGACGAGCAACTACATAAACAACGGAAGCATAACTAGTTGGCGAGCATGTGAATGATTAGTTATTTTCATTAGCTAATTTCGACACTACAAGACCACCATTAATTGTGAAATTACATGTTCAACAGAATCATATATTTACAAAAATAATCTGAATCATACGAAAGTAAATCAAATGCGAAACGATCCAAAATATTAACGAGAAGAACAATATCGGAAAAGAACATGCACCTTTATTTCTGCATATTTTCAACGTACACAACGAGAAAACGAACCTTTTATGACGATCTCGAACCTCGACCTCTCCGGACAGAACTCGAATCAAACGACGACCTCGACTGAAATTGTACCTCGTCGGACGACGAACTTCTTTCTTTCCTCTTTCTTTTTTTTTTCTGCCGTTTCTCTTCTTTCTTTCCTTTTTTCTCTTCCGCCGTTTCTCTTCTGTTTCGTTTCTTTTTCTTTGCTTTTGAATCGTTTTCTTCTTTCTGTTTTGTTCCCTCTCTTTCTTTCTCGTTTTTTTTTCTTTCCTTTCTTCAATCTTTGTTTTTCAATCTTTGTTTTTCAAATCTTTTCTTTCAATTGTCTTTCTCCTTCTTTTTGCCGTGCTCTCTTCTTCTTTTAAAGAAGAAGATGTGTAGTATATTATTATTTTTTTTTTTATTTTTAGTCCCATATTGTTTTTGTCTTTTTCTTTTGTTTTTTTACTTTCTTTTGTCATTTTCTAATTTATTCCCATCCCCCATTACCTATTGTCCCCCTAGTGTATGCATGTGTGGGTATGGGTTGGTTTTGTCCGTGTCCCCCACATGTGTGGTGGACTCGGATTATTATGGGCTAGGTCCGAAAAATTATAAAACCGGGGAGTTTGAACCCGAATGTTATTCTTTGCCCGGAACCGAGAATGAGAACACGGTGTTATTAATTAATCACTACGTAAGCAAAATAACTGTAAGACTAATAATTAAAACAAAAATTATTTTTATATTTTCCAAAATTAAAGTAACTACAAAATGTTAATGAAACTATTTTTTATTATTTTCGTTTTTATAAAAAGATAAAAATATAAAGTACTATTTTTTGTATTTTTCAAGTTTAAAAATGACTACGAAACATTAATAAAACTATATTTTGTTATTTTTCATTTTAAGGTAAAAATAAAGTAAAAGAGTCAAATTTAGTTAAAATAGCTATATTAAAACTAAACTAAATATTTTACGCTGAAAAATATAAAAATCTCGGGGAGGGTCAAAAATCACGCGTTTACAGCTGCCCCTCTTTGACTGAAAACACAAAGAGTTTTCAGACAAAGAACGACTAGACAAGTGTTTTTGACCCGACCCTTATTCGGAGGGACTAAACTAAAAGAAGAGGAATATGACCGAGCCCTTGTATCTGAGCTGCCTACATATCCTTGGCTATAAAGGAATGAGGCCACGTGTAGTTCGAAAGTGAGTGAGGAAGGGGTATACCGAGGTGGAGAGCCAGTCGAGGTGTCGTTCCGTCGAGGTTCTGTTCCATCGAAGTTCCGGTCCGTGGTCCCTGCTATTACATCAAAAATCAAAACATGAGAAAGACTAACTAAGCCTATCAGCTACTAGTTACAAGATTCCTATCTATAAGTCTTCCGAAGCTTGATCTTGAGTATTGGTTGGTGCTTCATGCGGACTCTAAATTTGAACCTTGATACTTGCTAGTTGCAGGTGCTGCTTTTCGAATCAAGACCAGGTATACAATGCTTGTGACCTCGGCCATGTCTTGAGCATGCCACATCTTTCATCAACTTCTGCATTTTGGATTGGCTTCATGCCTCTTTTTTTCTTTTTGTTTATTGTGACTAAACTTCTATTGATCCCCTCGGACTGTTGACTCGCATTCTGGTTGCCTTCCTTCTGATTCGTGCTGGGGATTTCCGTTACACTCTGCCGCTTTCCTTAAACAACTTCAAAATAAATCGCCACTCCATTCTTTAGGCGGGCTCCCTGACTTCAACTACAATTTCAAAATTAAATTGCCACTCCATTCTTCAGGCGGGCTCCCTGACTTCCACTACAACTTCAAAATAAATCGCCACTCCATTCTTCAGGCGGGCTCCCTGACTTCCACTACAACTTCAAAATAAATCGCCACTCCATTCTTCAGGCGGGCTCCCTGACTTCAACTACAATTTCAAAATTAAATCGCCACTCCATTCTTCAGGCGGGCTCCCTGACTTCAACTACTACTTCAAAATAAAATCGCCACTCCATTCTTCGGGCGGGCTCCCTGACTTCAACTACTACTTCAAAATAAAATCGCCACTCCATTCTCCAGGCGGGCTCCCTGACTTCAACTACAACTTCAAAATAAATCGCCACTCCATTCTTCGGGCGGGCTCCCTGACTTCAACTACAACTTCAAAATAAATCGCCACTCCATTCTTCAGGCGGGCTCCCTGACTTCAACTACAACTTCAAAATAAAATCGCCACTCCATTCTTTAGGCGGGCTCCCTGACTTCAACTACTGCTTCAAAATAAAATCGCCACTCCATTCTTCAGGAGGGCTCCCTGACTTCAACTACTACTTCAAATAAAATCGCCACTCCATTCTCCAGGCGGGCTCCCTGACTTCCACTACTACTTCAAAATAAAATCGCCACTCCATTCTCTAGGCGGGCTCCCTGACTTCAACTACTACTTCAAAATAAAATCGTCACTCCATTCTCCAGGCGGGCTCCCTGACTTCAACTACTACTTCAAAATAAAATCGCCACTCCATTCTCCAGGCGGGCTCCCTGACTTCAACTACTACTTCAAAATAAAATCGCCACTCCATTCTCCAGGCGGGCTCTCTGACTTCAACTACTACTTCAAAATAAAATCGCCACTCCATTCTCCAGGCGGGCTCCCTGACTTCAACTACAACTCATTAACTTCATCCCATCCTTTCTTCTGAATTACCTTGTTTCGGAATTGCTTTCCTCCTAGGTCGTGTTATTTTTCCTTGATTGCTGGGGATATCTTTGGAATTGTTTACTTACCTGCTGAGGATAATGATGCTGGGAAAATTTCCTTCATTCCCTCCCTTCCTTTGACTCATGCGCTTGAATTTGCGTTGGGAACTCTTGTTGTAACTCTCTGCTTTATGGTGGGTTACTGGTTTCAAGACCTGCAATGTAAAGACTGAAGACTTGCCTTTTGTTATACAGGTAGGCGCCTGCTTTTAGTAGCAACTTTTGAATTAAAAATGCATTCTGGCAATAATTTATGAAATATGCAAAGGACAATGTAAAATAAAACAAACGTAAAATATCCTATTCGAGGGCGGATAGTCCCATCGTATTCTATTCGAGGGCGAATACTCCCATTGTATCCTATTCGATGGCGAATACTCCCATTGTATCCTATTTGAGGGCGAATACTCCCATCGTATCCTATTCGAGGGCGAATACTCCCATTGTATCCTATTTGAGGGCGGATACTCCCATCGTATTCTATTCGAGGGCGAATACTCCCATCGTATCCTATTCGAGGGCGAATACTCCCATTGTATTCTATTCGAGGGCGAATACTCCCATCGTATTCTATTCGAGGGTGAATACTCCCATCGTATTCTATTCGAGGGCGAATACTCCCATCGTATTCTATTCGAGGGCGAATACTCCCATCGTATTCTATTTGAGGGCGAATACTCCCATTGTATCCTATTCGAGGGCGAATACTCCCATTGTATCCTATTCGAGGGCGAATACTCCCATTGTATCCTATTCGAGGGCGAATACTCCCATTGTATCCTATTCGAGGGCGAATACTCCCATTGTATCCTATTCGAGGGCGAATACTCCCATCGTATTCTATTTGAGGGTGAATACTCCCATTGTATCCTATTCGATGGCGAATACTCCCATTGTATCCTATTCGAGGGCGAATACTCCCATGATATCAAAAAGTGAACAAACCTGAGATGTCCTGTTCGAAGGTGGACAAACCTGAAACATCCTATTTGAAGGTGGACAAACATGATACGTCATCTTGAATTGCTTTCCTCGTTTCTCCGAGAAAATTTTCAATAACGGCAGAAAATTTTCTGCCCCAGTATTGGTGTTCTTCCTTGTGGCATGACTTTCTGCTATCAATAGAACTTTCTTTCCCCTGTTTCAAATCAAAGAAAATTTATTAGTTCAAAACATTGTGAGCGGTTGTGCCGCCCCTGTGTGGTGGTTTTTTTCCTTTTCTCCTTTCCCTCGCTCGGGGTTCCCAAAACTTGTAGGGGAATGATTTCATTTGCTGGAGATGATATTCCTGCTGGGGATGGGTTTTTCCATTTATCCCTTCCCCTTTCTGTGTTTCTCAACTTGCCGGGGGTTATTTTGTTGAAGATGAGATTTCCTTTCTTCCTTTACCACTCTGTGTTGTCCGACCACCTCGGAACTTGCTGTAGATAACATTGCTGGGGGATTTTCATTTCCTCAAAATTGGTGTTTCACTCTTCTTGAAGGTTGTTGAGGATGACACTGGTTCGAAGACCATTTCCCTTAAGACTTTCCTTCTTCCCTAAGTGGATATTGACTTCCAGAAAATTTTCAAACTGAAAAGAAAATTTTCTGCCCCAGTTTAATAATCTTCTTTGCACCATACTTCTCTGTCGTCAATGGCATTTCCTTGCCTTGCATAATAATTGGAAAGTTGGTGGCAAGTTTTGAAGTCATTTCTCACTATGTTTTGACTAGATCGACTTTGATGGAGAATTTTGACAAAAGGAGAAAGATAAAAAGAAACAACAAATAGAAGACAAGGGAGGACTGACTCTCTAACCAGAAACAACTATGAAAACTTATCAAACGTGGATACCAACTCTACTGGTCATGACATGCACATATGGCCTATCCTCCGTCGTTAATTTCCTTTCACGATTTCTGTCTCGTGATTTCCATCTGATTATCACCTTTATTCGACTTGTAGTGCCCGAAGGGTTTTCACTTTCAAGCTTCTCTCATTTTGATTTTCTCTCAGCTTTCGTCGCCTTATGGTGCCTGTGAAGGTTTTCACCGGTAAGACTCTCTCATTTGTATTGCTTTTAGCTGGGGATTGGGGTGTCACTGCCAAGACTCTCTCGTATTTCCTTTCTGCTGAGAATCAGAGTCTTTTCTGCTGAGAATCAGCGTGTTATATTATGATAGGACTCTATCCCTCGCCTGACGCGGCATCTTTTGAAGACTGATCGGAAGGTCTTTCTTTGGACCGTAATGTGGGATTTGGATAGGGCTAGAAAGAAAGGGTATTGAAGGCTCAAAACAAAATCAATTTTGGGTTCAAAATTTACAACCTTCGGACCTAAATTTATTTACAATAAACACAATTTTTCTTCGCCCCGGTTTTTTTACTTGGGGATTCTTATTTCTTTATTTACACTATGACCGAGCTGTGAAACGCCTACGTATCCTCTTTAAGGAATCACGTCAAACGTAGTTCCCAATTCCTCTTTTTCAAAAAAAAATTTTTTCACACATTTTCCTTTTTCTTTTCTTTTCTTTATCTCCTTTTGTTGTTTTCTTTTCTTCCCTTTTTTCTCTTGTCTTTCAAACCTGTGTTTCTAGTCTTTGCAACTAACTCCGAAGGAGGGGTATGAAAGAAATCAAAATAAGGCCCGAAGGGTTAACGAAGGATAAAGTGTTTGGGTAGCAGAACAAAATGCCTTCGTCATTCCAATCTTCAAAACATGCCAAGTACAAACAACACATTCGCGACATCTTTTGGTTGTGCTAGGAGTGATAACCATATCGTCCATTCGCCTTCTTCATCCATCATTTTAAAGTATTGTTGGACGACACTTCCATTTCAGTATCACGAGCGAACCCCATGTCAGCATGGCCATTTTGCCCTTAAGGCTTTCTTTGTATTTTACCCGCCCCAAATTTCACGTGACTCGGGTTCCAAATAATCTCAAATCATTATTTCTTTTAAAATGCCATGATTATCTTCCAATTCCTTCATGATTAACTTTTAAGATTAGGCCACAATTATGCGTGCATGTCATGTTACTAGTGTTGACAGAAAAATGACTATAAAGAAGAAAGACTTAAATCAAAGAAAAATGACTCAAAATAATGGCAAACAAGAGAGTTGCATTAGACGAACTAGAAATGAATTAATACGACAAAACAAACACAATAAACTGGGGTACACCGTTGGAACAAACCTACACAATACTAAATGAGGTATTATGACCAATAGAAAACTGGACAAAATAGAACGATAAAAGGGTTTGAGTTACATGACAATATCCTGATTACAACCCTGAAATAATCTGGACGACAGAAATGACAACAAAATAAGCCACCAAAAACTCCATTCTGGTTGACCAAGAAATGGAGAGTCTTCCCGATTACCAAGCACGATATTTTGGCCGCTGAGCTTCGCATCAATATTACCAAGGCCACTTATTTGCTTCGACATTTTCGGCTTTAGTCAATACATCCCCACAAAGCGTCCATCATGGCGTGCAGGTAAAGGACTCTATGCGATATTCTTGGTGTCACTATCTTGGATCATAACCAAGTTTTCCTGGATCTTCTGTTTCCGGTTCACCACAAACCAACCACCTCAATTCTCAACAATTCAAAATAAAATATGGTAGAAATGGAATCAGTCAGTCCTTATCCATATTTTTTGCTTACTCCTTTTTCTTTTTCTATTTTTTTTCTTTTTTTTTTTCATTTTTTTTTTCTTTTTTTTTTCATATATATACATATACAGTTGTGGTCGAATCTTATGGAGATTGCCTACGTATCATGACCCCGCATGAATCAGACCGAGCGTAGTTCTTGCAAATTAATGCAAGAAATAAAGAGATGTTTATTTGATTATATTTTTTTGAATAAAAATTGTACAAGCCGACTCCAACTACAAACTTGTGTAGGAGATTTCTACAAGAATAAGAATATTTTTGGTGTCACTTATGACTATTTCTACAAAATTGGCCACATAATGGCTTATTTGACAAAATGGCTATTTTTGCAAAATTTATTTAAGAATGATAAAACTTGAATTTTTTTTTTTATCCTGTGGCTCATGGGGCATCGTTCGGCATCACCATAAACCAACACAAAACTATTTTTTCATAAATTAGCCATGTAATGGCTTATTTAGACAAAGTGGCTCTTTTTGCAAAATTTTATGTAAGAAGATGCAAATTCAAAATTTTATCCTGGGGCCTATGGGGCATCGTTCAGCAGCGACACAGGCCAACACAAGACTGAGAAAGTTCAAATGCAAAAATGTAGCTATTTCAGTAAAATTTCGGCTATGTAATGGCTTGTTTGATAAATGTGGTTATTTTGTAAAGTTGAGTGATGACTCAAACTTGATTTTTTGCGGATACAGCCTTTCGACATTTCCGCGAAGGAATATTTCAAGGCTGTGTCCAAAATTATTTAAAAAAATCCAAAGTGGCTATTCTTGCAAAAACAACCTTCCGGCGTCTTTTGAGGGACGTTCGGCTTATTTTAAGCAAGAATAGCATCACCCGACTTATTTATAATGAAATCAAAAATTTGACATTTTTTTGGTTATTTTTGCAAACGGGGTGTGAACCCGAACTTGATTTTGCGGCTATGGCCTTGCAACATTTCCACAAGGAATATTTCAAGGCTGTGCCCGCAAATTATTAAAAATAATTCAAAGTGGCTATTTTTGCAAAAACAGCCTTCCGGCGTCCTTTCGGAACATTCGGCTATTTTTCAAAATGGCATCACTTTGATTTTATTGAAAACTAAAACTTCGACATTTTTTTTTTTAATTTTTTGAAGGGGTGGTTGGACCCGATGAGGGTTGCCTACGTATCCCACCTAATGGCGAGAATCAAACCTGCGTAGTTCGGTCAGATTATTTGACCAATTATTTCAACAAAATTGTTCCACCTATTTTTCAAATTTTCTTTTCAAACCTTCGACAGCGTTTCGTCGACATTTCGATATTTTCTATTCTAAAATTTCCTCTCTTTTTGTTTTTCAAGAATTTAGCCCGTAATAATCTAGAACAAATAAATGCAACATATAACATGCTCGGTCTTTTGATTATCGGGTCACCTGTCCTAGACGGACCCAACCCTTGTGTTGAGTCCCCTAAGTCAGATATGATGCAAATAAACGTCCTAAATCTAGGCTCAATATCCTGATGTTTTCAATGGTACTAGACCGTGTACCCGAGCAGACAACTCGGATTGAGGAGGGGGCTACGTACGGGGACCCGCGGGATCGTCCGGCTTTGTAACTTGTCCTGCCTCTTTTCTTATTTTTGGTATTGACACTAACAGAAAGGGGAGTCTCAACCAGTAAGCACATCCCCGGGGTAAGAAGAGAAGGGTTTTCGGCACAGTTTTATATACAGTTCACGCAATATCAAAGCGGTAAACATATTGCAGTTTGTATATACAATGCAACTAGTATCAAAGCGGTAGACATGTAGCACATTAATCAAAACATATAATGAAATCAGATATAAGCAAAAACAACAATTTTAACTGAGCTCGAATTCTTAAACCCTGAACCGAAGTTCTGGGTTAATTATCCCCAGCAGAGTCGCCAGAGCTGTCACACCTCCTTTTTACGCACCCGCGGGAGCGCGAGGGAGTTTTTCCAATTAAAGGACAATCGAAACGGGATTTATTTAATTAATTCAGAGTCGCCACTTGGGAAAATAATGGTGTCCCAAGTCACCGGTTTAATCCCGAACCGAGGAAATTTATGACTCAGTATTACAGTCTGTGTACCAGAAATCCGGATAAGGAATTCTGTTAACCCGGGAGAAGGTGTTAGGCATTCCCGAGTTCCGTGGTTCTAGCACGGTCGCTCAACTGTCATATTTGGCTTCTTTATCTGATTTTATAATATGCCTTAACTTATGTATAAATTTTAATTTTTTGACCTCTTATGATATTATTATTATAAAAATTATTATTATTATTATTATTATTATTATTATTATTATTTTTACAAAGAATTGCAACATTGTGAAAATGTATCTCGAACCACGTCGCACCAGTGCACCCGTGGTTGTCAACACATTTCGACTCCGTTGAGATTTGGATTTGGGTCACATAAATGTGCACCCGGGTTTAAGGAGATAGCATTATTAAATACGCGCCTAAAGATACTAACGCGTTATTGTTTTGGGAATGCCGTGAAATCCGCTAAACGGCACATCCCGGAATCTAAGCATCTTTGTAAAAATTATCTATTGAGGGCCCCGCAATTTGCGTGTTATTTTAGCGAGGCTCGTCTCACTTATTGTTTAAGGGCTCATTACCCTTTTATTGTTTATTGTTTTAAATGAATTACAATGCGGTGGAAACGTATCTCGAACCACGTTGCACCAGTGCACCCGTGACTTTTGACACGTTTCGACTTCGTTGAGATTTAGATTTGGGTCACATAAATGTGCACCCGTATTTGAGAAGGTAGTATTAGAATACGCGATTAAAGCAACTACGCATTTATTATCTTTGGAGAACACCGTAAAATTCGCTATACGGTCGATCCCGAAGTCTAAATATTTTTATATATATATATATATATATATATATATATATTTATGAGGGCCCCGCAATTTGTATAATTTTGTTAGGCGAGGCACACCTCTAATTCTAATTTAAAAGAGAACTACATTCCGCTATATTCATTTAAGAATTAATTCGAGATTATTTAGAACATGTTGCAAACCACGCTACATGAAATGCGCCCGTGGTCCATGACACGCTTTATTTAACCTTGTTCAAAATTGGAGTCGGGTCACAGGAAATACACCCCCGATTCCTTTAATCTAATCCCGCCGTTCGGTTGAGGAATAAGGAACCAATTTCGATAAGGTGACAAAATCATGCTCAACTATAACCAATTCGAGTAAACATACGAGTAGATAACTAAGTGAGCAAATTCAAGACTACGACGAGCAACTACATAAACAACGGAAGCATAACTAGTTGGCGAGCATGTGAATGATTAGTTATTTTCATTAGCTAATTTCGACACTACAAGACCACCATTAATTGTGAAATTACATGTTCAACAGAATCATATATTTACAAAAATAATCTGAATCATACGAAAGTAAATCAAATGCGAAACGATCCAAAATATTAACGAGAAGAACAATATCGGAAAAGAACATGCACCTTTATTTCTGCATATTTTCAACGTACACAACGAGAAAACGAACCTTTTATGACGATCTCGAACCTCGACCTCTCCGGACAGAACTCGAATCAAACGACGACCTCGACTGAAATTGTACCTCGTCGGACGACGAACTTCTTTCTTTCCTCTTTCTTTTTTTTTCTGCCGTTTCTCTTCTTTCTTTCCTTTTTTCTCTTCCGCCGTTTCTCTTCTGTTTCGTTTCTTTTTCTTTGCTTTTGAATCGTTTTCTTCTTTCTGTTTTGTTCCCTCTCTTTCTTTCTCGTTTTTTTTTCTTTCCTTTCTTCAATCTTTGTTTTTCAATCTTTGTTTTTCAAATCTTTTCTTTCAATTGTCTTTCTCCTTCTTTTTGCCGTGCTCTCTTCTTCTTTTAAAGAAGAAGATGTGTAGTATATTATTATTATTATTTTTTTTATTTTTAGTCCCATATTGTTTTTGTCTTTTTCTTTTGTTTTTTTACTTTCTTTTGTCATTTTCTAATTTATTCCCATCCCCCATTACCTATTGTCCCCCTAGTGTATGCATGTGTGGGTATGGGTTGGTTTTGTCCGTGTCCCCCACATGTGTGGTGGACTCGGATTATTATGGGCTAGGTCCGAAAAATTATAAAACCGGGAAGTTTGAACCCGAATGTTATTCTTTGCCCGGAACCGAGAATGAGAACACGGTGTTATTAATTAATCACTACGTAAGCAAAATAACTGTAAGACTAATAATTAAAACAAAAATTATTTTTATATTTTCCAAAATTAAAGTAACTACAAAATGTTAATGAAACTATTTTTTATTATTTTCGTTTTTATAAAAAGATAAAAATATAAAGTACTATTTTTTGTATTTTTCAAGTTTAAAAATGACTACGAAACATTAATAAAGCTATATTTTGTTATTTTTCATTTTAAGGTAAAAATAAAGTAAAAGAGTCAAATTTAGTTAAAATAGCTATATTAAAACTAAACTAAATATTTTACGCTGAAAAATATAAAGATCTCGGGGAGGGTCAAAAATCACGCGGAATCTCGGGAATCGAACCCGTAGTCCACATTTCAATAAATCTCAGGATCTCGGGAATCGAACCCGTAGTCCATATTTCAATAATCTCGGGATCTCGGGAATCGAACCCGTAGTCCACATTTCAATAAATCTCAGGATCTCGGGAATCGAACCCGTAGTCCATATTTCAATAATCTCAGGATCTCGGGAATCGAACCCGTAGTCTACAACCACAGCAAGTAAAGAAATACACAGAGAGAAGTACAATATGCTTAACGATAACTTCGCCGATGAACAGCGCCAGCGATTACCAAGAAAACTCAAGTAAGTCAATTAAGAAACTAGACAGTTAGATTCTATCTAATCATGCTTTTCTAACTACTACCGGGTAGGAATATGGAATTTAACAACTAAGAATAGGAATATCACTCATTGAACATTTTGAGTAAAGTATATGTTCAACAACCAGCGCATGTACACGCCCGTCACCTCGCGTACAAGGCATTTAAAGTATCACAATATTATCCTAGGGGTGAAAGTCCCCCACACGAAGTTAGACAAGCCACTTACCTCGACTCCGGTACAAAACCGCTATGAAACAACTCTCTTGCTGTGAATGTCGGCCTCCACAAGTATAGAATCTAATAAAAATCAATAGAATCACATCAAAATAGGCTAATTGGGCATTACCCAATCAAAATAACTCAAAATACACCAAAATCCACAAGTTGCCAAAACCCGACTTTCGGTACGCTTATCGAAAAATCACGAAAGTTATATTTTCGGAACCCTTGTCTCAATACGAGTCTAAGCATATAAAGTTTATCAAATTCGGACTCCATTTGCCCACTCAAAACCTTGATTTTCTAAAGTTCAAGCCTAGGGTGAAAACCCCCATAAAACACCCCAAATTCCTCCATTTTCATGAGATAATTGAATAATATTGTCAACAATAATCATAATTTGAGTCCATAGTTGATTACCTGAAGAAATCCCTTGAATCTCCCTTCAATCGCCCAAATCGCCCCTTAAGCCGAGCCCTCAAAGTTTGGAAATGTTTCTGAAATTTCTAACTTCTGATATAATTAACTCTCTGCAATTTCCGCTTCTGCGAACGAAATTCTGCTTCTGCGGATCCGCTTCCGCGACATTTTGTCGCTCCTGCGAAGCCCAGGCCTGGCTGGCCCATTCCGCTTCTGCGAGCCTACAGCCGTTTCCGCGAGGCCGCTCCCGCGGACAAAGGTCCGCTCCTGCGGAACTCTCCGCTCCTACGAACAACAGTCCGCTTCTGCGGACTCGCCTAAGCGGAGGCTTGTCCGCTTCTGCGAAATTCCCCAACTCGTCTCCTGACCGCTTCTGCGGTCCCCATCCTCGCACCTGCGATGCCGCTCATGCGGACAAGCACCGCCCCTGCGCTCCAGTCCGCTTCCGCGCTCCAATTTCTGCTTCAGCCGACTCGCCTCTGCGGTTCCATTTCCGCAGGGGCGAAAACAACAGAGGCAGAATTCCCTAACCTGCAATTTCCATGATTTTCTCCCGTTTAACCATCCGAAACCACCCCGAGGCCCCCGGGATCTTATCCAAACACACCAACACATCCTAATACCTTATTCGAACTTGTTCCAATCCTCAAAACACGTCTAACAACATCAAAACCCATAATTCACATCGAATTCAAGCCTAAATTTCTTAAAACTCTCCGAATTACACATTCGATCTAAAACCCGACCAAACGACTTCCGAATGACCCTGAAAATTTGCGGACATATCCAAAATCACATAACGAAGCTACAGAAATTGTCGGAATTCCATTCCGACCCCGGATCAAAATCTCACCTATCGTTCGGATTCGCCAAAATTTCAACCTTCGGCATTTCAAGCCTAATTGAGCTACGGACCTCCAAAATACATTCCGAACGCGCTACCAACCCCGAAATCACCTAACGGAGCTAATGGAACCATCGGATTTCCGTTCCGAGATCGTCTTAACACTGTTCCGGCTACGGGCCATTTTCTAACTTCAAAGCTCTTATTTAGGGGCTAAGTGTCCCTAAATGCTCAAAGTTTCAGAACCGACTCTCCCGGCAACCCACAATAGTAGAAATGAACTTACGGGAACAGTTAAATTAGGGATTGGGGCGTAATTTTCTAAAACGACCGGTCGGGTCGTTACAATAATCTGGAAAATGTACTCTTAGTTTTATTAATTGAGCCAACAATCTCACAAATGCCATATTGCAAGTTGATAGTAAACACACATGTGACCATCTTGTAGATGCATCTACCAACATCATATAAATATTTGAATGGTACACATGGAGGGTGAATGGGCCCATATATATCACCATGTATACGTTCTAGAAATGCAGGGGATTCCATCTTAACTTTAATAGTTAATGGTGTAATAATTAATTTTCTTTGAGAACATGCAGCACAAGAGAATTCCTTAAATTGAAGAATCTTCTGATTCTTCATTGCATGTCCATGTAGATTCTCACTTATTTTACGCATCATATTAGAACTAGGATGGCCCAACCGGTCATGCCAAATAATACATTATCTTGATTAGTAAACTTCTCATTTACTATGGCATGTGTTTCAATACTGCTAATACTTATATAATACAAGCCGGAGGAAAGAACAAGTAATATTTCAAGCACATATTTCTTACCGGACATTATTGTAGTAATATAAAGATATTCAATCTTTTCATCATTTGTAGTCTCAATATGATAGCCATTTTGGCGAATATCTTTGAAACTTAATAGTTTCTTTGAGATTTACTACAATATAGTGCTTCATCAACAACCAAATTTGTTCCTCCTGGTAGTAATAAATTGACTCTTCCAGAACCTTCAATTAATATTGTACTACCGGATATTGTATTAACATCCGCTTCTTTCATTACCAAATAAGAGAAATATCTCTTATCTTTTAAAATAGTGTGTATTGTAGCACTATCCAGAAGACATATATCATCTTTATTAATTATGAATCCAATTGAAGACTGGGGAATTTTCATCTTCTTCATAAAAAAAAATACATTATAAGAAATATGAAAGACAAACAGAAAAAAACATTAAGAAATACATTAGGAATGTAGAAACTAGCAACACATGATACAGTAGGAAAATACACTCAAGAAAAGTAAACTAGTTGCAAACATAAAAATAACAACTTTTATAGCTTCATTCCCCAGTAAGATGATTAGTTCTTCAGTCAATATCCCCAAAGAACTCTCCAACTTCTAAATGAGCAGTATTTGTTAGGCCTTCATCATCTTTATGTGCAAGATGTGCCTTAGAATCATATTTATTTGAGGGACCTACTTCATCATCATTATTTTGAAAGGTCAAGTGTGCCTCCACATTATTTTCTTTTTTCTTGAGGGAGGCTTGATAAAGTTTGACAAAATGCTCTTGCATACGACAAATGCGTGCCCAATGACCTCTCATACCACATCGGTCACACATACTAGCTTTACCTTTTGAATGATTAATTTGAGAACCCTTATTATTCTCCAATTTATTTCCACCATAATAATGATAATTATTTTGCCCCTGCCACGTCCATGTTTACGATCATGTTCACGACCACGGTAATTATTTTATTTTCTTTCAAACTTATCATATGTTGCTACAACATTCAGTTCCGGAAATGGAGCTGACCTAGTGGGACAAACTTCATGATTTTTTATTAATAGAGTATTATTCTACTCAGCCACAAGTAGGCATGTGATTAACTCATAAAATTTCTTAAAATCTTTTTCACGATATTGTTGTTGTAGTACCACATTTAAAACGTGAAAAGTAGAAAATATTTTTTTCAATAAGTCCTCATCTGTGATAATGTCTCCACATAACTTTAATAGAGAACTTACTTTAAAGATATCAGAATTATACTCACTTACGGTTTTAAAGTCTTGCAACCTTAAATGTATCTACTCAATTCATACCGAGCTTTCGGTAATACCGTAAGTTTTAGGTGGTCATATCGATCCTTCAAATTAGTCTATAATTCAAGTGGATCTTTTACGGTTAAATATTCGATTTTTAACCCTTCATGTAGATGATGACGCAGGAAAATCACGGCCTTCGCTTTATCCTGATTTGATGCTTCATTTCCTTGTATAATAGTATTTCCAAGACCTTTAGCGTCAAGGTGAATTTCAGCATGAAGAACCCATGATAAATAGTTCTTCCCGGTGATGTCAAGTACAACAAATTCAAGTTTTGATAAATTTGACATAGTGAAAACTATAATAAAAGATGAATAAGTTAGAGAAATAAGTATAATAATAAATAATTAATGATAACAAAATGATTTAGATAAAAGAAATGAAAATAGAGCTATATCATGTTAACAATCTACTATTTCATTTTATTCTTGCCATAAAGTAGAAATTACATACTGTTTCATTTCACTTTGTATTATTGATATATATATGTATGTTAATAGAATTAAACGTGACTAACATTATTTATGTCCCAATAAATATAAAGTAATTAAACTATAAAATTCTTACTTGTCAATTCATTTCTCACAGTTAGAATATTTAAACAAATGGAACTGTAATTATTAGTTATGTGCATGAATTTAATCAGAAATTTAAATATTAAAGTAATTTTGACAATAAATAAGTAAAGTATTAAAATAAATACTCTACGTTGAACGTATTATTAATTGTAGTGACTAGATAATGTATACACTACATACATATGCATACGTGATAAACAAAAATGTAAAACAAACGGAAAAGGGAACAACAACATGAATGGTGTAAATTATCAAATATTGCAAAGAAAAATTTAGGTTGTAAGAATTAAGCATATGATATGTGCTACCATAAAAATAATAATTATAATAACACATATCTTAATAAAATATGGCTCAACTTAGCGGGAGTTAAGAATAAAATTAGAGCTTTGTACTGATAACGCGATAAAATAAAAATAATTCAGTAAAATATAAATAAGAAGAGATAGAAAGAAGGGAGAAAAGTTTTGTTCTTTTACTTTGGTATATCTTTCCATTGCAATTACATGGCCTTTTATAGGCATAAAAAGTTAAGAAGATTGACATAAAATAGGAGATTTAATCTTTCAACTATTCACAACACGGGCATCCAATGTAGTAACTAGTGTAGCATCCAATGTAGAACCCAATGTACAAATTATTCATAACAAAAACAACTGTGTTAAATCTTATGAATAATTTTTTGTAACTTTGATTTTCTCGGTTTGTATTAGATAGCTTATCTACATAACTATCACCTTTTTTCGTATGTTGTGCGAATGCGAAATGCCTTGTGCTTCTCACGGCCTTAATCCTCTAAGTTTGTTTTGATTCTAATCAAATATACAAACTATGTTCATTAGATTTTATGAGAATATACAAAATAAAAGATTAACCAGAAACAACACGAATGTCCATCAAATTTCAAAAAACACATTACCAAAAATATATTTTTTTTTAAAAAAACAAAAACAAAAACTTAAAAAAATAGCAACAATAACAACCCAATAAAATTCCACGAGTGGGGCCTGGGGAGGGTAGTGTGTACATAGACCTTACCCCTACCCTGAAGGGGTAGAGAGGCTGTTTCCGAAAGATCCTCGACTCAAGATAATAAAAATAAGATAAAAGGAGTGGATATTAGATTCATCACAGAGATCATAGAAAAAATAGGAATATAAAATGCAGAAGAAAAATACAAAGTAAAAAGGGTGGTTAGTAAATGGATCAAACACCGAAAAAGAAACTAGTAAGACACGGCATTGCCTCTAGCTATCTTAAACAAAACCCTACCATGCTAGGCTCACAAAGGTACAAGCTACCTCCTAGCGTACAACCATAATACTCGACCTCCACAACATCCTATCAAGTATCATGTCCTCGGAAATCTGAAGTCTCGTCATATCTTGCCTGATCACCTCTCCCCAATACTTCTTAGGCCGCCTCAACCTCTTATCGTGCCTTCCACAACCAGTCACTCATACCTCCTTACTGGAGCATCTAGGCTTCTCCTCTATACATGCCCGAACCATCTGAGACTCTCTTTCTGCATCTTGTCCTTAATATGAGCCATGTGTACCTTCTCCCGAATAACATTATTCCTAATCTTATCCATCCTAGTGTGCCCGCATATCCACCTTAACATGCTCGTCTATGCTACTTTCATCTTTTGAATATGTGAGTTCTTAAAACGCCAACACTCAGCCCCATACATCATGGCCAGTCCAACCACCACTTTGTAGAACTTACCTTTGAGTATCGTTGGCACTCTCTTGTCACACAAGACTCCAGATGCTAACCTCCACTTCATCCATCCTACCCTAATACAGTATTGTAACGACCCAAATCCGTTCGTGATGGTGCTCAACAATTAAGCTAGGCCAGTCAAACCAAAAATTATTTATCACAATGAATATCAGTCCCAAATGGACATCTCAAGAAGAATATATGAGTCAAAGAACTCCAATAATAATAATACGAACAAAATACTGAGAAGTGCGAAAACAACTAACACTCCCAAAGATCTAGAGTCACAAGTCTAGAGCCTCTAAACAAAATGAACAAAAATAGAGAATACTGTATAAAAGTTCTCAAATCTAAACATAAAGTAGCAACTAAAAAGGGGAGAAGAAGCTAGGTTCTACGAACGTCGGCAGCTACCTTAGCAACTCGGTATGACTCTACAAACGCCGGAAATGCTAGTCTACTTCTCCTGAGTACCTGAGTCTGCACACAAAAGGTGCAGGGAGTAGGGGTGAGTACTAAGTACTCAGTGAGTAATAAATATATACAAGTAGCCTGAAAGCAAGAAATCCACAGAATACCACAAAATGAAGCTAAACTACAGTCCGATCCTCCTACGAACTAGCAACAACAACAATCACAATTAACTCAGATAATTCAACAGATAAAGATGCAATGCAATGCACATAACCGCTACGGCGTGTAGCCCGATCCATTTAACGTCGACGGCGCTCACTGGGGGTGTGTACAGACTCCGGAGGGGCTTCTACAGCCCAAGCACAATACCGCTGCGGCGTGCAGCCCGATCCTCATATCATATCAACCGCTGCGGCGTGAAGCCCGATCCATCCTCAGTCCACAATAATCAGATAAGTCACAAGACAGCTCAACTTATTTATTTCCAGGTTCCTTTTCATTAATTATGAAAATACATTAACTTTTATTTAATTTTTTTTGCAAAACAGGTGACTTAGCAATTCAATATTGTGATTTCAAACCAGGACTGAGATAAGTGATTAAGCAAGTATAGCTATCACATATATAACTATCACCTAGGGATACTACAGGTCGGCACAAGGCCCCAAACATGGCTTACAACCCACAAATATATCAAATACAGTATTTTTGAACTATTAATATCATATTATACCCATTCGGGATGGACTAAGTCTCAATCCCCAGCCACAACCAATCGCGCACCTGCCACGGGGTGCGAGCCATGCCCTACTAGCGTCACAATGTGCTAAGCCGGGGTTTCGAACCCTCAGGCTATCATATACACAAACTACTCACCTCTAGCCAGTCGTAGACTCATCCGCAATGCCTTTCCCTTTAGAATTTGCTACCTCGCGCGTAGAATCTATTCAAACCACAATAATTATGTCATTTATGGGTCAAGGAAACATAACCCAGTTTAATTTACATGAAAAATACATAAATACACTAAGTTGGTAAAACCCGACCCCGGAACTGCTGCCCGAAAAATTCCAAAACTTATACCAACGCGATCCCCGTCTCGCCACGAGTCCGTGCATATAAAATTTATCGAAAACGGAGTTCGAATGGCCTTTCAAAACTCAAAATTTCGTTTTCAATACCTAGGCCATAATTCTTCACAGTTTCTACCCAATTTCATGAAGATTGATGTTAATTCTACCATAAAATTACATTTTTGAGTCAAGAATCTTACCTTCGATGTTTCCCCATTGATTTCTCTCTTCAAAGCTATCAATTTTCTCTCAAAGTGGTGCAAAAACGGAGTAAATAATGAAACCCTTGCGTCTGTCTGGTTTAAAAACTGTTTCTGCCAGGCATTTAAATTGCCTTACGCGATTGCGATGTTCAAATTGCCGGCCTCACGCGAACGCGTCGCTCTTCATGCGATCGCGTATCACAAAACCTCGAACCTTATTTTTCTCCTACGCGATCGCGATGCCTAACCGGTTAACTCTACGCGATCGCGATAGTGCTTCCGGCAATCGCATTGATCTTGCCCCCTGACCCTACGCGATCGCGTCCCCCGCCCTGCGATCGCGGAGAGCAATTTCCTGCTGCACTAACTTGCAATTTTCTGCAGGTTTTTCCAAGTCTAAAATGCCCGGATGATAGTCCGAATTCATCCCGAGTCCCTCGGGACCCCAACGAAAACCACCAACCTACTCCAAAACGTAATACAGACTTGTTCCAATCACAAAAATACCATCCCAAACATCAAAATCACCATTTTACACGGATTTAAGCCTAAGTTTCTCCAAAACTTCCGAAACTAACATTCAATCCAAAACCCGATCAAACGACGTCCGAATGACCTAAAAATTTGCAGACATATCCAAAATCACATAATAAAGCTACAAAAATTGTTAGAATTTCATTCCGACCTCCGGATCAAAATCTCACCTACCGTCCGGTTTCGCCAAAATTCAACCTTAGCCAATTCAAGCCTAAAACTACACCGGACCTCCGAATTCGATTCAGATTGCTCCCCTAAGTCATAAATGATCCCCCGAAACTAGTCGAATCAAGCACTCTAACTAAATAGTCAACTCCAAGTTGACTTCCCATATTCAAGCTTCCTTCAAAAAAGGCTTTATGCCTCATTTTCAACCCGAATCACTTTTAACCCACCCGATAAACTCTAACACTGATATAAAAGCATAAAGCATGTAAATACAAGGTAGCGGGGTGGTAATTCCTGTAACGATGGGCCGGTTCGTTACAAGTATGTGACATTTTTGTCGATCTCCCCTCCCCCGTGGATAACCAAACCAAGGTATTTGAAGCTGCCTTTATTTGGGATAACTTGTGACTCAAGCCTCATGTCGATGTCCACTTCCCCTGGCTCAGCTGAACTTACACTCGAGGTATATGTCTTTGTTATGCTTGACTTGAAACCCTTAGACTTAAGAGTCTGTCTCCATACTTCCAATCTTCCGTTAACACCAGCTCGTGACTCATCAATTAGAACTATGTCATCGGCAAATAGCATGCACCATGGCACCTCCCCTTGAATATAGCGTGTTATCGCATCCATCACCAGGGCAAATAAGAATGGATTGAGCGCAGAACCTTGGTTTAGCCCCATTTCCACTGGGAAATGCTCAGAGTCGCCTCCTACTATCCTAACCGGAGTCTTAGCCCCATCATACATGTCATTAATTTCCATAATATAAGAAACCGACACACCTTTTGCCTCCAAGTATCACCAAAGAACTTCTCTAGGAATCTTGTCATATGCTTTCTCTAGGTCAATAAACACCATGTGCAGATCCTTATTTCTCTCTCTATACAGTTCCACCAACTTCCTAACAAGGTGTATAACTTCTATAGTGGAATGACCCAGTATGAACCCGAACTAATTGTCGGATACAAATGTTGTCATCCTCACCCTCGCTTCAACCACCCTCTCCCATACTTTCATGGTATGATTTAGTAATTTGATACCCCCATAATTGTTATAACTCTGGATATCACCTTTGTTCTTATACAATGGAACTATCGTACTCTACCTTCACTCATCTGGCATCCTTTTGGCTTTAAAAACAATATTAAACAACCCAGTCAACTACTCAACACATGCTCTTCCTACACACTTCTAAAATTTCACTGTAATCTTATCTAGCCCGGTCGCTCTGCCCCTACTCATCTTACACATAGCCCCTACGGCCTCCTCGACCTCGATACGCCTGTAGTGACCAAGATCACAATGACTTTCGGGATGCTCCAATTTGCCTATCACAATATCACGATCCCTTTTTTTATTCAAAAGTTTATAAAAGTAAGTCAGTCATCTCCTCTTAATCTTGCATCTTCCACCAGTACTCTACCATCTTCATCCTTGATGCATCTCACTTGGTCCAAATCTCGAGCCTTCGTCTTTCTAAAGTTGGCCAGCCGAAATAGTTTCTTCTCCAGCCTTTTCCCCCGGTTCCTCATAAATGCGACCATAAGTCGCAGTCTTAGCCTCCGTGATTGACATTTTAGCTTCTTTCCTAGCTACCTTATATCTTTCCATGCACGCTCGCCTCTCCTCCTCGCCTATGCTCCCAACTAACTTCAGGTATGCCGCCTTCTTCGCTTTCACTTTACCTTGGACCGCTTCATTCCACCACTAGTCTCCTTTGTGCCCACTAGAGACATCGGTCGAGACCCCTAACACCTCTCTCGCAGACAATCTTATGTAGTTTGCTATCGTTAACCATATAGTGTTCGATCTCCAATGCTCCTCCAAGCTCATATAGTTGACAATCAGTACTCCAACTCTTAGGCTTTATCCTTAGTCAATGCTCCCCGCTTGATTCTTGGTTTTCCCCAACCAGACATTTTCCTCCTCTTTAACCTAATACCAACATCTAGCACCAAAAGTCTATGTTGGGACGCGAGTGTCTCATTCGGAATCACCTTGCAGTCCTGGCACAACCCGTTATCACACCTCCTGAGAAGGAGATAGTCAATCTGGGTCTCTGCTACCGCATTTTGAAAAGTAATCAAATGCTCTTTCCTCTTCGGGAATCTAGAGTTTGCAATCACCAACCCAAAAGTCTCAGCAAAGTCCAACAACAATGTACCTCCTTCGTTCTTCTCCCCAAAACCAAAGCCTCTATGCACCTCGCCATAACCACCTGTTCTCGCTCCAATATGACAATTGAAATCCCCTCCTATGAATAGCTTATCTGTAGGCAAAAACTAGCGCACAATCTCATCTAATCCCTCCTAGAAACGTTGTTTAACCTCCTTATCTAGGCCCGTATACAACGACTTAATAACCATCAATCTATGATTTACTCGTCTAACCTCAACCACATACTCTCTAAGTTCCCTATCCACCAAGATACTCATTCCATTCTTACCTCTCTGGACTCCTGAGTACCAAAGTTTACACCCGTCTACATCCTTCGCCCTCGTCCCTACCTACCTTGTCTCCTGGGCACACGCTATATTGACCATCCTCTTCTGGAGAATCTTCGCCAACTCTATAGACTTACTCAACAGTGTACCCACGTTTGATGATCCAATTCTTAACCTATAGACACCTTTGTCTCCTTTGCCTCCCTCGCTTACCGACCCACCCCCTAACCTCTGACCTACCTCCCGCCCCACCCCCTGCTCCCCCGTGGACATGACCTCACTCGACCATCCCAGACCATAGCCACTATACCAACGACAGACAAAGGGAAAATCACTAACACACACAAGGCAACAGACCAAGCGAGACAAAGACAGGCTGCAACTAAAGGCGCACTAATACTATGGATAAATTAGTAGGAACTAAGATTGCAACAATTTAACTAACACAATAAAGGGGAAAGACAAATATGAGGTACCAACTCCTGCAATTAGAACCTAGGAATTGTCTTGGTATATGCAACGTTATATCCACCTATCACGTTCTTGTCCAACTCACGCCGCCCCTCGTTGACCCTCGCCAGGGTTATTTTTTATGTTTGCACATGCACGTACCGCTCATCGCTGATAGCTACAGTCCCTAACCTGAAATACGCACAAAACACCACAAAGACAAACAATGTGGGTTGTCACCGCTACCACTGGTGAGGCCCCATCCGTAGCAAATGAGCGCAACCTTAAATTGTTTTTTGAGTAAAATAAATAAATAAATAGTAAATAATATAAAAACTACACCTCTAAATGTGAGATCATATAAATTCTTGTTTCCCACATTTCCTGTGAAATCTAAAACTAAAGTTTCTTAAATACTCGGGGAGACCAAAAGTGCTCACTTTTGATATACCTAAGGGACCAAAACTGCTCAATCAAAAAACCTTAAGAGACCGTTTTGAAGCTACCTTAAACAAAAGGACCGTTTTTGTTTTTTTGTTACCTTAGCAGAATCCCTACTCCCACAATGTGGCAGCCTTATTGTATATATGAACTTCGACTGGCGACGGGGGACTGCTCACAGAACTGAGTGACGGCGTCTGCATCGTGGACTCGACGACCCCTCCTCTCTCTCTCTCTCTCTCTCTCTCTCTCTCTCTCTCTCTCTCTCTCTGTCTGTCTCTCTCTCTCTGTAAGTCTCATTTTCCATATCTAAGCTTTACCTTTCCAATTTTTCGGCATTCACAATTCACTTTTGCCGCAAAAAAAATTGGAACTATACTTGTTTTTGGTTTTACCTTTTTCATAATTATCAGATTATATATCATATTTATAGTTGACAATCTTTTTGCTTCTCTGAAGCACTGAGCAAATTTAGGGGTGACAATAAAATGGGTCGGCCGTACAAAGTAAAAGGGGAAAAGAGAAAAAAGAAAGAAGTGAATTATGATAAAGAAGAAATAGAGGAAACTTTGGAAGAGGAGTCAGCAAAAAGAGTGAGAACAGAACACACTGCTGCAGATACTGAGGCAGCTGAAAGAGTTGTAGATTTACTAGCTGGCATTCCTGTTGTTTTAACTAATCAAAGTACTAAACCTGGTGTTATTTTCATCATCGAGAGAGCCTCTCTGGAAATTGCTAAAATTGGAAAGGTCTCTCTCTCTCTCTCTCTCGTTGCAATGTCATTTTATCCATTCTTTTTATTGGACCTTTTTGAGTGTATGCTTTATAAAAATCTTATAGCTTATTCATCTTAATAGTTATATTTAGTGTATAATGCTCAAGCTTTTCCTTTGGCTTTGTGTAAAGGAAGTAGGAGTTACCACATTGTGTGTGATGATATATCCTCTTGTTGATGCAGACTTACCAACTTCTGAACTCAGATGAACATGCCAACTTTCTCAAGAAGAATAACCGAAACCCTTCTGATTATCGGCCTGATATTGCTCATCAGGTTAGTTGGACTCTAGAACTATGTGTTGAATCTTGTTAATTGTCGCAATAGTTTAAACGTTTTGGTTGTCCTGTAGAGTTCAGATTAAAGTGTTTGTTATTTGAGGCAGTTTCTGCATGTGGGCCTTAGGTTGTGTAACGGTAACCAGCAAAAAGTTGATGTGTCAACCTTGGTGGAGATCCCTGGTAGAGTTGCCTGGTCAGGTATTGAATAGAGACTTGATTCCATCAAAACGAGCTAACTGATTTCATGAGTTAGTCTTTAGACCTTAGTTTATAGATGTGGCCAGCCAACGCTATAAAACAAGTAGGCTGAGACAGAATGAAATGAACTTGTACTGAATGTGTGTGAATTTTCTCAGGAGCTCAATTAGTGGGCACTAAAAACAGTATTTGACTGGATAGGTTTTAACAAGAAAGGAAGAATTTTGACACATAAGGTAAATATATGTACCTGCAGTACAAAAGAATCTGTTCTATTCCAGTGGACTCATGACAAGTCATGTCAATGGGGTAAATGTGATAAAAAAATGTAGGAAAAAGGGAGTGGAAATGTAAAAATTAGATATTTTTAAGTTCTAACTATATATAAAGATTACAATCTTTTTGAAGGGAAAAGAAAGGAAAGAGTGGCAAACAAATTGGGATAGTGGGTTTATTAAAGAATCATCGCAAATGATGTTTATTTATCCAAAGTCTAGCCGAGTCAGAATAACCTGAGATTATTTAATGCTGTAAATGCTAAGAAAGAAAAATGAGAAGGGAAGAGATATCTGGTAGTTGGCCATGAAATCACCAAGTAGGCATCTTCCCAGCTCTTTGATATCTTTTTTTTTTATAATGGTAATACATTTATTTTCTTTTGGGTAATTAAGCATTTTATTAATCACCAAGTATAATTTTACAAAACACAACTTAGCCAAATGAAAAAAGAAAAAAAAAAAAAGAAAAAAACCAGAATCTCTGCTACACTCCTATTCGAAAACTATACTACCATAGAACTAAAAGTAAATTTCTGTAATAGCTCTCTAGCTCCTCTGGTTGCTCTCACATTGCATACACATGCAATCTCTTTAGCTAAAGTGCTAAACTGTCCATATTTCTTGCTACTTTTTCAAAATCCTGCAATTTCTCACACCAGATGGCATGAACACTCTCTGCATATAGCAACTTCATTACGTGTGCTTGCTTAGATTTCCTTTTGGCGTTCTGCAGTACCCATAATTGCTGTTGTTCCCAAGACGTGATTCTGCCTCTATTGTACCCATTGAAGTAGTCTTCTCCACAGGCTCTCTGTGAACTCACATTCAGTAAAGAGATGAGCATTAGTTTCAGGCTGATTCTGTCGGAACACATATTGGATCCAATGTAATAACCCATTAGGTCATTCTATCAACTGTGTTCAGTCTCTCATGTAACTGAGTCCACATTGTAAACACTGTCTTGGGTCTAGCATCGTTTTTGAATAACAGACATTTCCATGGTACCTTTGGGTGGACACTAGTCAGTTGTAAGTACATGTTCCTGATTATGCTCCGATTCCTTGTTGCATTGACTTGTATCTGCCTCAGTTCATCCCTTGCTTATAATATTTTCCTAACCATCCAGCTAGCTTACTGAGGAATAAGCATGTTACTCAGCTGCTGGCCTTTGATGTAGTAGGAGTGAATCCACTTAATCCAGAGCTTGTTCTTTTTGTGTTCTAGATCCCAACATACTTTTGTTCTAACTGCTTGTTCCATTCTTAATTCGTCAGATTGAATCCACCTGCAGACTTTGGTAAACACATTTTCTCCCAAGCTACCAGTGCTTTCTTAGTTAAAGTATTGGAGCTTGACCAAATGTAGCTTCTACAGTAAGCCTCAATGGTCTTACTCACTTTAGCAGGCAATACAAATAGCTGGGACCAGTAGGCTTGGATGCCAAATATCACATGCTTCACCAGTTGAATTCTCCCTGCATATGTCAATTTCTAAGCAGTCTAGGATGAAATTCTTGCTACAATCTCTATAAGGGGCTGCCATTGAATCAAAGACAGCTTTTTAGAATCTAATGGTATCCCCAAATATTTAAAAGGCAGGTCCCTTGAGAATACCCAAGTTGCTGAAGAATCTCAAGCTTTACATTCACTTTTCTAGTAGCACTATTTCAAATTAATGTTTAAGTGTGTTTTTTCGCTTAGTTGCTCAACCAACATTCGATGAGTAAGTGTTCTCCACTGGCCCCAAAAAAGAAGAAGAAAAGAGAAGCTGATATGATTTTAGGATCTACACATATAATTGATCAAACCATCCTTGTTAAAATATGTGGTTGTCTACTTGTTACTTTTCCTTTCAAGGATAGCTTTCGGGTCGTTCGACCATCGAAGTTATCCACCTTATTAGGAGGATGGTGGAAACAGTATATGGATAGGAAGAAGGACTTGCATATAGTGTTATTGGTCCGGAAAAAGCGTATGACAAGGTTTCCAGAGAGGTCTCATGGAGATGCCTGGAGGCAAAAGGTGTGTCAGTTGCTTACATTAGGGTGATTAACGACATGTATGATGGAGCTAAGACTCGGGTTAGGATAGTGGGAGGTGACTTAGAGCATTTTCCAGTTGTTATGGGGTAACATCAAGGGTATGCGCGTAGCCTATCCTATTTACCCCGGTGATGGATACACTGACACACCATATTTAAGGGGATGCGTTATTGTGTGTGTTATTTGCTGGTGACATAGTACTGATTGATAGACGCGAGGCGGCGTCAACGAGAGCTTGGAGGTTTGGAGACCGGCCCTTGAGTCTAAGGGTTTCAAGTTGAGCAGGATTAAGACGGAGTACTTAGAGTGCAAGTTTCGCATCGAGCCGACGAAAGCAGGATTGGACGTGAGGCTTGAATCACAAATCATTCCCAAGAAGAACAGTTTCAAGTACCTTGGGTCGGTTATTCAGGGATGGGAAGATCAACGAGGATGTCACACACCGTATTGGGGTGGGGTGGATAAAGTGGAGGTTAGTGTCTGGAGTCCTGTGTGATAAGAAAGTGCCACCGATACTCAAAAGTAAATTTTATAGAGCGGTGGGTAGACTGGCCATGTTGTGTGGGGTTGAGTGTTAGCCAGTTAAGAACTCACATATCCAAAAGATGAGAGAAGCTGAAATGAGGATGTTGAGGTGGATGTGCAGGCATACTAAGATGGATAAGATTAGGAATGAAGATATTCGGGAGAAGTTGGGTGTGTCCCCATGGATGACAAGTTGTGGGAAGCAAGACTCAGATGGTTCAGTCACGTTTAGAGTAGAAGCCCAGATGTACCGGTAGGGAGCTGTGAGCGGCTGGCTTTGGTGGGTACGAGAAGAAGTAGAGGATAGCCTAAGAAGTGTTGGGGAGAGGTGATCTGGCAGGACATGGCGTGGCTTCAGATTACCGAGGACATGGCGTGGCTTCAGATTACCGAGGACATGGCTCTTCAGAGGAAGTTGCAGAGGTTGAGCATTAAGGTTGTAGGGTAGGAGGTAGTTGTGCATATTTCTACGGCGCATCAGAGTGAGGCTTAGGACTTAATCTTAGGCTGTTAGTGGTTAATGTTGATTCACACTACTCTTTCGTTCCTCTTAGTGCCGGGCTTTATCTACTGGTTATTGTTTTGTTGTTCATCTATTTTTTTGTTCTGGTGATGTTGTTATTTGTTTTATGGTTTGTATTGATGGTACTGATATATTACCTCGGAGCAAGGGTAAAGTCTGCATACACATTACCCTCCCCGGACCCCACTAGTGGAATTTCAGTGGGTCGTTGTTGATAATAACTGTGTCCTTCCCTATTCAGTATGGTAAATTAGCAAAATAAGTTGTAATTCTCTGCACAGCAAGTGAAAGAAAGGAATTGGTATCCACTAACTTTATTTGCAATTTATTGTTGCAGTAAGTTTCATGATTGCTTTACGAGGCTATGTTATTAGTTAAAATACTAGTATGCCTTTTTCTAGAATGTTTCTATGATATCTTTTTTTTTCCTCCCACAGGCAATGCTTACAATATTAGATAGCCGAGTAAATAAAGCTGGACGATTAAAAGCGTTGTATGTGAAGACTGAAAAAGGTGTCCTATTTGAAGTAAAACCTCATGTTCGTATCCCCAGGACATTTAAGCGATTCGCTGGTATCATGTGTAAGTTAAATTACCTTGAGAAATGTTTCTTCCTCATCTCTTTTCATGCAAATTCTGCTGTTATCTAATTTTGCTTCAAATTCAGTGCAGCTGCTACAAAAGCTGACAATAACTGCTGTTGGTAAGCGAGAGAAACTGCTACGTGTTATAAAAAACCCTGTCTCTCAGTACCTACCCATTGACTGTCGGAAGATAGGTGAATAAGTTTCTGTCTTAATTCCTCCCTACTCTAATAGAATGTCCTTGACAATTGACTAATTCTTCCACTACTCTTATGCTTCAGGCTTCTCTCATAGTTCTGAGAAACTGGTGGATATTCAAGACTACGTTAATGGAATTAACAATGACTTGAACCTTGTATTTGTGGTATGTTCTGGTGTAATTTTCAATAGAAGGTTAATTTTATGGGAATTTGTAGTTTACTTGATAAGTTGATATCTGACATATATAGGTTGGGGCAATGGCCCATGGAAAAATTGAAAAAGATTATGTCGAAGATTATATATCAGGTAAGCTAATTCTTCCTCTTTTTCTTTTTTATTTTTCGTCGATACTAATAAGAGCTCTATTGTTTGATTTTTCTGCCTGTCCTTGTTACATTTGGTTAGTCTATAATGCTTAGCAATGTGAACATCTGTTACTTGTGTCTTTGTATGTTATTATTGATCTTGTGTATTTTTGTCTTTATATACTTGTGTCTTTGTGACACTAGGATATTATTGATCTTCCTGAATGTTAGAAGTACCAATCAAGAGCGACTTATGACTGGCGAATAAAAATCAAATAGGTTATCGCTTGTGTAGATATTGTTACAGTGTAAACACCTATGAATTATTTGTTTCAGCATCTGCTTGTCAACTCGGAAGCAATAGGGAGTCCCAAACCCCCACCTTAACATGCTTCATGCATCTAACCGTCAATATCAAATACTACGCCATGGATGCTGATAAGTTTTACGAGTTAGAGTCTAGGCATTTTTACTTCTACCCTCTGTAAATACGACTTTAGATTCTTTAAGGCGAGGTATGCATGCATATGTCTTGCTGTTTCCTCTAAAAAGGAAAACTATCATTACGGCAAATTATTGCTGTTTTTACGGGGCTGAGCCTTCTCTAATTATCTAATGTTTCTTGCAGTTTCCGATTATCCATTGAGTGCTGCGTACTGCATATCCATGGTCACGAATGCTGTGGAGCGCAAATGGAAGATTTTGTAGACATGAAACCTTACCCTGGTTTTTGTTGCAACCTTGTTTCTTTATCTTTTTAAATTTTCATACGCAACGAAGCATTTGTTGTGAATCCAACACTTGTCCAGTTAATGATGTAAGGGAGTTGATCTTTTCTTTAAACATTAAAAGGAACGTGAGTTTTGGCTTCTTTTAGTATGAACTGGTCTTTTTCAAAGGTTGAATCAGTATATGAAATGGAAGTCACTGAATACAAAAACAAAACGCGGAGAATGATTTGCACTTTTTGTAGACTTTGGATAATTTTATACGGCAGCCAGCATGACTATGAAGACTGAAAATCTGAGAAAACCTTACATGTGGGAAACTTCCTTGCTTATATATATGAAAAAACTTGTTCCTTCAAAATTAGTTGATTTTTTCTCATATGGAGAGAGTTATGTGGAATTGGTTGAGGTGGGAATAAACTGGTTTAAATACCACGGTATAAAAATAAATTGACTAATTTAGAGGTTAGTTTAGAGTTTGCAATTCCTTCAAAATTCCACAATTTCATTTAGAAAATATGGAGGGGACAAATGACGGAAAAGCACAACTGAGCTGCTCCCATTTGGGCATACAAACTTCACTAGAAAAGTTTGTTTAACAATTATTTTTCTTAAGTTAATTTTATACCAAAAAATTCTCATTCAATTAAAATGGTAGAGTGGTAAGTGAACGTGCGGTTCATAATCTTCCTTTTCCTCTATCTCTGTAGAAATCAGAAAATTAATGCTGTATTTTCTTGATTTAGCAAAAAACTTCTTAAACACTTTTTTCCTCTAAATTTTTTATAAAATTTACCGAAGATCGCTTATTCTAAAGTAAACACTTCCTTGGTCCTAAAAAAAAAAGTTCAACATAACTAGGTTTTGGTGTGAAATTTGAACAATACTTTAAAATGTTTATAAAATAAATGTATCTAGAAAACTACAAAAAGGTACCATAAATATATACTTCATTTAATAAAAAGAAAGTGGGAATTTATTGAGTTTTTGTTGTTGTATGCTCACCCTGTTCACTTTTACTTGTCCATTATAAATTTTTACGCCCTTTAAAAAATAATAATTGTAGTATATATTTTACTATATAACACCTAATAATGATAGCATTTCAAAAAGTCTCGAAAAATAATTTTGAAAAATGAGCTATTAATAATAAGGGTAAAACTGAATTTTTTTTTGGTCTTTTTCTTGATTTAGTATAGTGGACAAGTCGTCCCGAAAATGTAATTTTAATATAATGGACAAATAAAGTAGACGGTAATAAAAAGAAAACTTTATGAAATACTGAAAATATGTGATCAAGCAAAAATTAAAGCTCTTCAAGCACTAGTACATACAATAAAATAATAACAGTGTCCCTCTCTTTTAAATTTAAATGGTAAAATAAAGTAAAGAATATAATAAATGAAAAGAAGAAAAAGTCCAATTAGAGAAGTGAAAAGTCGAGACGAGGCAAAGTATAGACAAGTTTAATTTCTTATTTTTTTTAATTTTATTTTCTGAGAAAGAGAAAAGTCACCTGAGCTAAGAGATCTCCTAAGTTAACGGAACGCGCTCAGTTGCGCAGAGGAGACACAACGGTACACGGAATTGGAGACTAACTGAAAATCCAAATACCTAACGAATTCTATACAATTTCCTTCCATTTTCATAACTGCTAATAATAATAATAATAATGACAATAATTAAATAATCATTTCCATTAGTCTTCTCTTAAGAACGTGCTCACTTTATGCCTTTCCATATCTATACAGCTTCTTTCTCCGTTTTTGTTTTGGCGAAATTCTCAACTTTTGTCGTTGACGGGTATGTATTTTCATGTTCTTCTTCATTATGCTCGTTCTTCATGTATTTTTCTGTTTTTGAATTTGCATGTGATCGTTATTCATATATACAGTTGGAGTTGATTCTTTGTATAACGAATAATATTTTAAGATTTTGTTATGGTTAATTAAAGCTTGAAAATTGAACAAGGGTTCTTTCTATTTTGAATTTTGGGTAAATTAATTCTTCTTATCCAATAGGTTGACTATGTTGCATTACAATGGTTGATGGCCTTAATTTGCATGCGTAATTGACACCTTATTCTGAAGTGTGTCTCTTTCATATTCTCAATATTGGTGATCATATTTCTTTGTTCCTAGCTTTTTGTTAAAGAAAATCGTTTTGATAGTCTACTTGGTTTTTCATTATCGCTCTCATTGGTGTTCCATGTACAGACGAGAAGGTGGTTGCTTCTCTAATTTGTTACCTTCTTTTCTTGCTCTTTTGTTTTTTTTTCCAATTTCCTTTTGAATGATGTAATGCTTTATATATTGTCTTGATCAATTCACACCCTGTAGACTAAAACTAGTAATTTTAGGACTAAAAGACCGTATGAATAAGCCTTGGCGTTTGGAGTTATCCGGTATTTGTGCCAGTGGGAGGTAGCCCTAGAATTAGTCGATGTGTGCGCAAGTTGGCCCAAATACCATGATTACCAAGAAAAAAAGATGCAACTACTCTTCCCCCCCCCCCCCCCCCCCCCCCCCCAAAAAAAAGAACCAAACTGGAATCAACTGTACTGTAATTAGAATTTCGGTTAGAAAAAGTGAATAAAATGTACAAAAGGAAACAGATAAAGTATATTGCTGCTGGGCAACAAAGTTATTTGATTTTGCTTTCCTCACTGCCAATCTTGTGTGCTGTGGCACATGGAAAAATGGATGTTAACTTTTTAAGTGCTTGTGATGTTAATCGTACTGGTAGTGGTTAGGAATTTCGTTTAGTTCAAATTAACAAGAGATTGATGATTGTCTTTTAACTTCAAACAGTCTGATAATTGTGCACAGTGTGAACTTGCAAACTACTTCCGTTGTTGAGACAATCTTTTAGACAAAATGTTATTCTCTTTTTATGATTTATGGAGGTCAGGGACACATTGATTTCAGCATATCTGTTTCCTATGTGATTCAGATGTTCTCTAAATTGAAGACCGTACTCTAGTTACCATCATGAATTCAATCTTGGATCGTGTAGCTAAAGACTGTGGTAGACGGAATAGCTCAAGTGCGTCCACTTGTGGGGACATCTTTGAGCCTTTGTCAAGTAGTAATGGTGAGGCTGAAGGTGCAACACATTTAATACCATGTATTTACAGATCAAACTCTTGCTTGGGCTGATTTTCTCTTTGACTGCCCTTTGTTATCTCTACAGCTAAGCAGCGCGCAAATTTGGTAGAGTGGATAAACAGTCTTCTTCCTCACTTAAGTTTGCCAATAAATGCTTCTGATGAGGAGTTAAGAATGTACTTAGTTGATGGTACAATCTTGTGTCAATTATTGAACAAGTTGAAACCAGGTTTCATACCTGAGGTACTAGTAATATATTGGATTTTACGGTAATTAGAAACTAAGTGTGACTTTTTTTTTTTGATGATCTGACTTACTGCTTCGGTCATTCTAGATTGGTGGTTCAGGTCATTCTTCGGGGTTAGGCTCAGAAAATATAAGGAGGTTCTTGGCAGCTATGGATGAAATTGGCCTTCCCAGGTTTCAAGCATCAGACCTAGAAAAGGTTAACACTAATATAAAGTTATGCTCTTGTGTTTCTAATACATTTTTATCATTCTGCTTATTATTATAAAAATGGTTATATGCATTAATTCACAGGCCATTGAGATTTATATGTTTCCATATAAAGAAAAGTTTAACTTTCTGTATAGGTACAATCACACATCTTTTTTCTGCTTTTGATTTGTGTTCACTATGATACATTATGCAGGGATCCATGAGACTTGTTCTAGAATGTCTTCTAACACTTCGAGCAGAATTTATGTCGAATGTGGGAGGAGATGGTTTTAACACACCATTATCTCGTAAATCTAGTACTGATGCAAGTTCAAGATTTAAACAGTTGGGAGAAACTTTTGGATGTGCCGATGTAGCTTACAGACAGGAAATGTCAAGTACTCATTCTTCCCCCTCCTCAACAGAAGGGAAACGAAAGATAGGATCAGATTCAAAATTCCAGCGTGCTTTGAGAAGTCCTGTGATGGCAGGTCTGTTTGTTTAAGCTGAAGAATCAAACTATTGGTGAATTTGTTGTCGATCTCTATGTTCTGACTATTTCTGCAAACTTCACTAATGATATCTCGTTCTTAGATTGTTGACTTCTCTTTTTTGAACTGTCTAGAGCCATCAGCTGCATTGTTACATCACGTTGGACATAAATTCCATGAAGTATTTCAGCTTAAACAAGGGGGCTATGCTGATCTTCCACCTTCAAAGATTTCCGAAATGATGAAATCTAACAGTTTGGATGTTAGTAACATAACCTTTTTGTCCATGAAGCTTCGAATAAAGTTTGCATCTGAAGTTTTGATTTCATACTTATTCCAACTTAATTTTGTTGCACCCAGATTGCCCCCACGCAGTCACTTCTCAGTGTTGTGAATGGGATTCTTGATGAAAGCATTGAGCGGAAGAATGGCGAGATACCTCATGTGCGCACATAGTAGATATAGATATTCGTGCAGAGATTATGTTCTTTTCTACATAAATACTTCACAAAAATTATGGCCTAACATTTAGTTGTTTAACTCTGTCAGCGCGTAGCATGCTTGTTGAGAAAAGTAGTGCAAGAAATTGAGCGGCGAATCTCTACTCAAGCTGAACATCTTAGAACGGTATAATGCAGCATAACTGTTTTTACTTTTTCCCCAAATTGTCTTTATAATGAACCTGTCTCATTTCAATTTACTCTCTGTAGCAAAATAATCTATTCAAGACTCGTGAGGAGAAATACCAGTCACGGATAAGAGTCCTGGAAGCCCTTGCAACTGGGACTAGTGAAGAGACACAGGTAGTGTGGACTTCACTTTCTGTGATTTTTTTTTGAAGTCTGGAATATTTTACTTCTTAAAGAGTATATGCACCTTTTGCTCACACAATCTTTCATTTCAGATCGTAATGAACCAGCTTCAGCAGATTAAGGTAGTTCACCACCTGGCTTCATCTGCCGCATTGTTTGGCAATGATCAGTATATTTAGATGTATATATGCATTACATCCTTTTCATTTACTGTAATTGTGTGTTTTATCTCTAAAAATGATCTATCTATTTGATCTCTTGAAGATAACGTTGCCTATACTTACTATCATCAGAGGTTTTTGCTTGTTTGAAGTAGCACTCAGGGAGCAGCATTATTGTTACATTTTTACATCAATATCTAACCTGCCTACAATTGATCATTAATGAAACTTGCTACTTATTGAAAAGGATCTGATGTCTACGTTCTGTAAGAATATTTCAGCTTATTGATTCTTTCCCACGATTTTAATGTTTGCCATCCGTTTTTGAATTGAAATCATATTACAGAATGTTAAAATCAAAATGGAGGAGGAAAAGAAAAGTGAAGATCAGGATGTGGTTAGACTGATGAAGGAGAAGGATGATCATAGTCAAGAGATTGCAGCTTTAAAGCAAGAAATGGAAATAGCTAAGAGAACATATGAACAACGCAGTGTAGAAATGGAAAAAGAGGCCAGAGAAGCTCAACAAAAGCTTGAGGAGAGGTTGGAAGAGGTTGAGAGCCTTTTAAAAGAATCAACAAACAGAGTGAAAGAAATCGAGATGTTTTCTGAATCAAAATCACAGCGGTGGAGCAAGAAGGAGAATGTTTACCAAATATTCACAGAATTCCAGCTTGGCGCACTACGTGTATGCTTTGATCTAATTTCTCTTAATTTTTTCAAACATAATTCGTTGTCTATCACATTTAATCTGGATCTCCATAAACGTTCAGGAACTGAGGTTTGCCTCTCAGTCGATAAAGCAAGAAGTAGTGAAAACACAAAGGAGCTATGCAGAGGAATTTAATCAATTAGGTTAGTGCTGTATGAATAACATTTACTGGAAGTATATAGGTGGAAAATGTCAAAACAGATTTTACTGTTAAGCAATTTTTTTGGATTCTTATGAAGTTAAATTTCTATCATAGGTGCAAAGTTTAGAGCACTAGACCATGCAGCTGCAAACTACTCTGCCGTCCTTGCTGAGAATCGCAAACTACACAATGAGGTCCAGGAGTTAAAAGGTATTGTTATAGTATGAAATTTTAGAACTAAGAGGCCCGAAGATTTCTCTCCTTTTGCTGTTACTTATGAATACTTCTCAAATTAGGAAATATTAGAGTGTATTGTCGGATAAGGCCATTCCTTCGTGGACAAAAGGAAAAACAGACAGTGGTTGAATACATTGGAGAAAATGGGGAGCTAGTTGTTGTAAATCCTTCCAAACAAGGGAAAGAAGGCCGTAGGTCTTTCAAGTTTAATACGGTCTACAGTCCAACTTCAACACAAGGTTTTTCAGATTCCTCCAAATTATGCCAGATCAAAGTTCTTCTATACATATTCTGTAAAATTACATTCCATGTAATGAATAAATAAAGAATATAACAATCTACCTTTGCAGGTCAAGTGTATTCAGATATTCAGCCCTTGATACAGTCTGTGCTCGATGGTTTTAATGTATGCATATTTGCCTATGGTCAGACTGGCTCAGGAAAAACGTACACCATGGTAAGAATTCCGTCCTTTATATATTTGGTAAATATGTTTACACATCATTTAACACTGCTGAAGTCTAGTTAAATTAACCTCCAGACTGGCCCTGATGGAGCAAGCGAGGAGGATTGGGGAGTCAATTATCGAGCTCTGAATGATCTTTTCAGAATTTCTCAAATGAGAGAGAGCACTTTCAAGTATGAGATCAAAGTTCAAATGATGGAAATATATAATGAACAAGTTCGCGACTTACTGTCAAGTGATGGTTCTCAAAAAAAATATCCTTTACTAGATTTCTGAGTTTTTCACCTTTCCTGGCATTGCATCCACTTTTCTCCCTTTCTACATTAAACAAATTTTCAATTTGGAAACATTCTACCAAAATGTTTTATCTGCCCTTTCCTTTTCTCCGATTCTGCATATCTTACAATTTCAAATAATTACAAAATATCAATATTACGTTTGCAATATATATATATATCATGCATCTGCAACTGTTTTCCTTGATTTGCGCACACTTGGGATTTTATCTACCTCTCAACCAAATGGGTTAGCTGTCCCAGAAGCAAGCATGTTCCCAGTTAATAGAACCTCTGATGTCTTAGACTTAATGGATACGGGATTGAGAAATCGAGCAAAAGGTTCCACTGCCATGAATGAAAGAAGTAGTCGATCACACAGGTTCGAAACAAAAAAAACCATCTCTGGATTTCAATACTTAAACTACATGTTTTTCTCTTTTAAATTTTGATAGGTCTTTAACTTAAATTGCAATATATGTCCAGCATCGTGACTATCCATGTTCAGGGGAAGGATATAAAGAGTGGTTCATCTATGCATAGTAGCCTTCATTTGGTGGATCTTGCTGGAAGTGAAAGGGTAGACCGCTCTGAGGTGACGGGAGATAGATTAAAAGAGGCACAGCATATAAATAAGTCATTGTCTGCTTTAGGAGATGTCATCTCTGCTTTGGCACAAAAGAATGCTCACATTCCATACAGAAACAGCAAGCTCACTCAAGTCCTTCAGACTTCATTAGGTAAATCTCTTCCTTTACAAAAAGATTTTGCTTCCATTGATAAGTAAGTATGTGTGTGGGGTGGGGGGTGGAGTTAATATATCTTTTCCTCATTGATAAGTGGTCCTTTTGCAGTAACTCATAATACTATTTTATTGTACAGGTGGTCAAGCAAAGACACTAATGTTTGTGCAGCTTAACCCTGAAGTTGCTTCATATTCAGAAACCATGAGCACATTAAAATTTGCTGAAAGAGTATCTGGAGTAGAGCTAGGTGCTGCTCGAAGTAGCAAAGACGGCAGGGATATCAGAGACTTGATGGAGCAGGTGCTCTATTAACTTTCTAGTTCTACTAGATTAGAACCTTTTAATTGTTGTACTAGAATTAAGGATGCAATATTTTTTTTCCCTAGTCCAATTACTTAATAGTGAATCTGATTAATCCCTCTCAAGTAAATTACTAAATTGGAGCAAATAAGAGGATTTGGTTATTTAAGTAAGTTGTACAAAAGGTGAGACTATGATCATGGCAATGATACTAGTTGCCTGGTATGAGTTAAAAGACCAGAACACGATGTTCAGAGTTACTTAACGTATTTTTAACCTGACTAATCTATTTATTTGACTTTACCTGCCCTGTTCCTTTCTTCACAACAAAAGGAAATAGGTTATATGGTCCGTTGAGGTTAATCAATCAACTCACACTTTCTTTTACCCTGCTATAGAGCAAATAATCTAGATTAGAGACTAAAGCTCACAGGGAAGAATAATGCTGTCCATTGTTAACTTTTAATGTTCCAGGTCACGTCTCTCAAGGATACAATAGCTAAGAAAGATGAGGAGATTGAGCAACTGCAGCTTCTCAAAGATCAAAAGAATGTTTCTCCAGAAGCCAATGGTGAGAAACGCAGTCCAAACTCATTCAGGTATGGCTCTTCATCTCAGGGAAAAAGTTCATTTGGTGGGATTTAGAATGTAGCTTGAAATTCTCTACTTACTGAGAAAGCAGCTTCTGATGACGGACTGCTCAAAGAGTAGCGATCAGAATTATTTAGCTACATGACGAGTTTAGACACCGAATGGACCCTCCAGCAGTCTCCATCTGAGACTGCTCGACAGATTCTAAATCAGAATATTTCTGCAGATGCTGATATCTTTGTGTTCAGCGACGCAGATAATGAGGAAAGACTAAGTGATATGCTATCTGATAGTGGTCTTTCTGTGGGCACAGAAACTGATGGATGTGCTGAAAGCAGCAATCCTTTCCCTGAAGGAGCCAAACCACCAGAGAACACAAATAAGTAAGTAAACACCATCTCGACATGCTTGTGCTTTCTACAGAATGTTTAATTTCTTTATGAAACATAAGAGAATGAAAAAAGATCTCAAAGCTTTATTAACTACATGTGAAACGTTGTTATTAACTACATGGAAAAGGTAAGGCAAGTTGGTCTAGAATTCAAACAATACTTATTGCACTAAAGAACAACAACAACAACAACCCAGTATATTCCCACAAAGTAGGGTTTGGGGAGGGTAATATGTAGACAGACCTTACCTCTACCCGAAATGGCAAAGAGGCTGTTTCCAATCGACCCTCGGCGCAGGGAAGATAAAGGCAAACAAAAACAAAAACAAAAATACAAACAACATTAGTTACTCCAGCATAAATCGCATAAATAATTATCTAAACATAAGAGTCATAAGTACCATAAATAAACTGGCATGCAATAATATTAAAACAGTAACTACCAGAAATGACTACCATAAGAGGACACAAACCAATACACGAATCATCTATGGATAGCCCTACCACGCCTCACCCAACCCCGGAAAAGGAGTACGAAAAATCTAGAAGCCCCTATCCTACAACCCTGATACTAGACCTCCAGACTTTCCTATCTATTGCACTAAAGAACCTGGAACTTTATAGACTTAACATCACCCATGTGAATTAAGGTATTCCAACTTCCGGCAGCAGAGCCCGCTCAAAGGCTAGGCAAGTAAGGCATATCACTTAGGCCCCCAATTTTGAGGGACCCCATTTTAAAAGGAATAGATTATGTGTTAATTTTTCCTTAAAAAAATTAAAGCATTTTATAGTAAAAATTTGTCATTGTGAAGTTGATGTGATTGTTGAGGGATGGAAAAATCCTCTAGGGTAAAGTAAACATATATTTATAATTTCTGTAAGTTGATGTAACCTTCATTTTGCATTTTTTACATTCTGACCACTAAAACCTGTAAGTATTATTTTAAAAATTTGAGATTGCTCAATGATGAAAATCCGAAGGAAAAAAAATATTGTATTAACTTTTGATGATCCTTAAAGCATAATAGCCACTCTAATATTCATGGCTTATACTTATATTTTGAGTTAAAAGTGTTAAGAAAAATAGTACAAATAGAAGATAATATACTTAATTACATAAAAATACTTGATTCTTTTACAAATGCGTAACAGTTGTCTCAACGGAAATACATTTTTCAAAATAAAAACACATAAGTGTTAGGACCCGGTGGCACTAAACACTTCTTCACAGCGGGAAAAATAAATGATCAACGAAAAATAAATGACACAAAGAATTTAACGTGGTTCACCTAAAACGTTTAGGCTACGTCCACAAACTCGGCACCAACTTCCACTAAAACTTTTAGTAGGCTTACAAAGAGAGACTTCTCCAATAGTTTGGAGGTACAACAATTTCCCGAGCTCTACCCAAAATAGTGGCGCACACAAAAGTGTTTCCCGAAAATACCCGACTAGTATTTTACTCACTATTTTGTCACTCCCCTTTAGAAAAACTTCCTAAAGAAAAACAAACTCTCTCTTTCTCTCTAACTCTTATACTTGAGTTATTGAATGTTTTTGGTGTGTTTAAAACAATGAGATGAAGGGGTATTTATAGTTTTGAGATAGGGACCAAAAGTGCAAATCTCACCTATCAAGAAGGATCAATTTGCAATATTCCCATCTCACCTACCATTTATTGATGTCATTGCTTACATCAATAAGCAAATTGGAGGAAGCTTCTAACAATAAGATCAGCAACGTCTCAAGAGTAAATAAATAGGCTAGCTATATTATCAACTGAAAAATAGTTACGAAAAAATTCGATTTTAATTTTTTTATTCTCTAATTGTAGTTACGATTTAGGCCCCCAATTATGTCGAGCGGCCCCTATTCGACAGTGTTGAATTGGTGCATGTTTTTGCCGTTTATATTGAGCGAATTGCTTGACTATCAACTTATACGATCTTTTGCAGACAAAAAACTACATATAAAATTCCTAGATCACCACAAAAATCAGTGAGGGATTCTCCAAAAGTCTCAAATGGTATGTTGATTAAGCATGACATGGCCAGTCCCATGGCTAAAGATTAGTGGTGTAATTGGAATTTCCTCAATATGTTTCAGGTCTGGGAAAATCGGTCAGTGCAACTAATTTGTTGGCCAAATCTACAAAAAGGTGGCAGTAATATGATGTAGTTGCTGTATTTATCAAATTTCCTTCTTTCTTCTGCAGTCCCTTGCATGAACGTTTTCCTACATTGTATAGATTCTTTTCATTGACCAGAGAGTCTCCTTTTAGTGTCTAGGACTATAAGTGACCCTTTTATGTTTTTTGCTTCAATAGTGTTACTCTTTTTTTTGGTTCCTTTCTTTTATTAGGATATAGTACACTCAATTCTTTTATAGGTTATTATTCTCTATAAGAATTTCAGCAAGTAAAACTTGTATAAAGCCCCTATCGAGTTGTAACATACAAGTGTTGTTTTATCAGCAAATTATCTTCTGGTTACTCATATACTGGACATGCTTCAACATCTTGTTTCGACGAGAAACCTCTAGCAGCATTTCGAGTTGTAGGAATAATATACTGCTTTTCGAAAAGTAAGGTCAGAGACAAGAATTGCACACAGTTTGGTAAAGAAAGTTACATACTAAAAGCAAATCTTGCAGAGTACAAAAGATATCTAAGGACGATCTGGTGTGATAGAATATATGAGTCCACCAAACGACATAGAGACCATGTCCTATATAGGTTTCCACTACGCTAATGCAACAGTAAGTAAATGGAACATGGAACTTTTACGTGAAAAAGTTTCGGCTCAAGGGGATAAAAAATCACGACCTACACTAGTAGGATTTCAACTTCACTATGAGTAATCTTTTAGATACAACCTATGCAATCTAGGAATTAAACTCTTAATCCCTCACTAACTTGTAATACACTTATTATAAGCTATTTTGCGATACACCTATTACAAAGACTTCAATTCATGACTAACTCTAGTCACGAAACAAACACTAAAGGTTCATGGTTTACAAGGGGTTCCTAATTAAAGTTCCCAGATAAGTAAAGTAGGAATTATAATGAAGAACAATTACAAAGTTACAACTCAACGAAGGACATACAAGAGACTTGCTGTAGGAACTGGTCCGTAATAGTATTGTACTTTGTTCTTGATGCACTTTAGAATTGAATACTTGATAGATAGATGCTTGGAGTGCTTGAATGAATTCTCAAGTGTTCAAATGATGTTTTTTTGTAATGTTCTTTGTTAATATAACTTGGATGATATCACCTGAATGATGTAATCACTTGGTTGGTCAATGGAGAGTGACTGTTGTACGGTGCTGCACTGTTTGCATGTAGGTGCAGGCAGTCACTTTTTAGATGTAGACAGTTGACTTCATACTACTGTCAGGGAAACCCAATGGGATGAGGTCCCTGTGTTGATTCTCTATCTTCTGAAGTCATAGCAACTCACATTAGCTTGAGTCCATTGATTGAGTTGTGTACCAAGTGTGTCGGGTCCCTTATGTGGTTCTTTGATAGTAAATTTGTTAGATCATTAGAACATAAAGCTAAGGTACCGTAAAGTCATCAATTTTCCTTTTTTTTAATGATGAAAAACTTAGAAATTAACAATCATGTTTAGAGAAACAAACACCAAATAAAGTACCAGGAACTTCAAAAGTCCCCCTGACCTTGTTCTTCCCCATTAATTAGATCCCCTGCCTCAATTTATCATATTCTTTTTCCCCCTTTTGGCATCATTAAAAATACACAAGCAAGCAATCAACATAAAGAAGTCTAGCCTAGATAACTCATGCACATTATGCCACATATGTGAACACAACATGATAGAGAAGAGAAGCATAGAAACATAAGCATTTAAAGCAAAAGAGGAGAGTCTTGATTAATTTTATAAAACATAAGCCTTTGTCGCACATCAAAGGAAAATTTGGACTAATAAAAATAGGAGCAGTACAAGTGAATTCCATCCATACCACAAAACAATAAAAAAAAGCAAAAGCAACTACTACAGGGTCATCAGAACAGAAAAGATAAACTGGAAACTGGTCACTGAAGGATTAGCCTAGGGGACACTAGATAAAGAGGTCTTAGAAGTGGCAACAAGAGTATTGAGAACGAGATCAATCCGAGCATTTGACGACATTTACTGTGCGAGCAATTTCTCCGTCAGGTTCTCAGTCTGTTACCTGAGATCAACATTCTCTTTTGTCAGACGAGCAACCTTGGCACTTGATGAACTAGAGGACCCTGGTGCCTCTTGAGCCCGACTTAGCTGAGTCTCTAAAATGCCATTCCTTGCCTTCCACTTCCGAATCTCCTCAGTAGCACTGTTATGATCATTGATAAACTGTGAGATCGTTGAAGTGCTTCCTACACTCCACCTTTTTCAACACATTCACATTTCTCTGGAGTAGTTTGTGAGAAGGTCTGCTTCTTGGTCCCCATCTTGGACTGTCCCAAAGGAACATTAAAGAATTTGAAGACATGCGCGAGAAGAAATGCATAGGGAAGAACATGATTTCCATATTTGAATGCTGCCACCTTTTGCATGTGCTCAATCATTATGGCTGAAAAATTAATAGATCAGAACCCTCAGTGCTTCCATCAGATACAAATCAGACTTAGATGTGATAGACCTCTTCTCAGCGCGAGGAAGCAGGACCTTATTCCCAACTCAAACAGGATCTGATACACAGGAAGTAAAGCTTTCTTATGCACCCGTTCCCCCTGCTGCACTGCTCCCTCCTTAAATACTTCATGACTAAAGTTTGTGCCACAAACATCTTTAACAGAAGAAATATTGTCAGTAGGAACCTTAAGTATGTAGGAGTAGAGTCCATAACAATGTCTACTCCATTAACTAAAGCACATATTTGGTCGGATTCAACAGTGAAGGTCAGCATGGAAACTTTGGACCTCATCCTCATAAACCTTGGGCTAACCCACTTTGAACATATGTCCCCACTGTTGAAATTCGACCATTTCAAGTATTTGCCTCATACCATCCATTTCAAATATCTTTGGGTCAAATGTACGAACCCCTAGTACTTTCTGGTAGCTCAACCTTTCTTTACCAGGCACACTTTCACATTTCACTTTCTTCATAGAACCGAGTTCCTTTATGTGCTCCAATTTCTTTTTAGCAACCTTTCCACTAGACTTAACCTTTCCACTAGACTTAACTTTTCCACTCAACTTTACCAGAATATCATCATCAAACACTGACTTTTCAACCAATACTTGCTTTAATTTGTCACTACATACCACACACCCTTTATGGGGAATTTCAACAACCTCCTTTGAAACACTTTCAATAGATTGTTTCTTTTTCTGAGATATCTTAACTAAGGAATTTGGTTCCTCCTGAGCTTCCTCATCCACTTCTACTACCGAAATGTTCTTTCATAAACAATCTCTCCATCATTCACCAACCTTTTTTTCTTATTCTTGCTACTCCTTTTACTCTTTTGTAGGGCAGACTCAAGAGCCTCATTTTTCTGCAATCTCATAGTAGGTCGCTTAGGAGAGGTCTCAGGAGTGGGTACTGGCCTCCTTCTGGAAATAAACGCACTTAGAGAAACATCATCATGATCTTCTTCATCGCTGGACCTCATAGTAGGAGCCACTACTTCTAAAGGCTTAGCATAAAAATAAGGAGAGGAAGTAAGGTCAAAACTGAGATGGGAAGAAGATTCCTGACCTGCTTCCTCAGGAGAGGGGTCAAGTCCTTCAATAGGGGTCCCATTAGTTTCTCCCCCCTGAGACTCAGGCATATTAAAGTTTTTCTCATTCACAATTCCTTCAACAGATATGGCCAACATGTTTTCTATGGCCTCTCTCTCATGAAATTCCATCGGTGCAACAATATCAGAGAGGGGAGTACCAGTAGACTGGTCAACATTGTCCTCAGAAACCTTTTCTGCCTATGGAGTCTCACTCTTTTCTCCATTTTTATTTGTTCTTTGAGAATCTCAGGCAACATAGATGAGAAACTATCGATTTTGGAGATTTCGGGGTTCTCAACACTTGGAAGGAGAATATGGTATGAGGGAGAGGTGAGAGTGATAGAGGGTGAAGGAGAATCAGGTTTAGGTATCTCACTTTCAACAGTGCTGTAAGGGGGAATGTTGAGAGGTGTTTCACTAGGAATTGAGGAGTCTAGGGTTTTCTCTTCCATGGTGGGAAGGATTGTTTGATCTTCAGCCATGATAGATAATTATTTTGAAGGTTATGGAGAGATAGATGGATAGATAGATAGATAGATAGAGAGAGAGAGAGAGAGAGAGAGAGAGAGAGAGAGAGAGAGAGAGAGAGAGAGAGAGAGAGAGAGAGAGAGAGAGAGAGAGAGACGATCGTTCAAGGTTTGGAGATAAGAGGTTTTAATGAGAAAGATGGGAATTGTGTGTGTGTGTGTGTGTGAGAGAGAGAGAGAGAGAGAGAGAGAGAGAAACTGGTTCTGAAACGACGGTAGATTTTTGAGAAGATGCAATATTTCAGAGAGAAGTGAAGGGATTTGAACGAAAAGACGTGACATGCAGGTTCTAAAAAGGTTGATGATATGGCACTCAATTTTTTTTATTTCTTTTGAGATATATATATATGAGAAAATTACAAGACTACTAACTCGTGGTACACGAACTAGGTTCTTGATCGGACTTTCAAAAAAAATTCTCAGCCCTCTTTTACCGCTCATGCAGTGCTCCTACAGCTTCTTGAATCATCATACGTGTCTACCTGTAACGGTATAAAAGTGAGTTAAACTTGGCCAGAAAATACTCTAGCTAATTTTACCTTTATGTAATTTTCATAGCCATATGGTAGGAATTGGGTTCTTAATCAAGCTTTGTTAGCCCCGGTTCCAGCTTTTTTCTCTCAAAGTGTTATCTGCTCAGGGCTTTGGTGAAGATATCTACAATTTGGTCCTCTGTGCTGTAGAACTTCATATAGATAAGCCCACTATCCATAATGTCTCTGAGAAATGATGTCTCACATCAATGTGCTTGGTCTTTTTATGCTGGACTGGATATTTGGCCATGTTGAGTGCACTTGTGTTATCACACAGAAGAGGCACACAATTAGTGTACAATCCAAAGTCTTCCAATTGCCGTTTGATCAATAGGAGTTGAGCATAACATGAAGCTACAACAACATATTCTGCTTTAGCTGTTGAAAGAGGCACTAGATTTTGCTTCCTTATGCCCCATGAAATAAGACATAATCCTTGGAAGTGAGCCATTCCATATGTGCTTTTCCTGTCCACAATATAACCGGTATAGTCAGCATCAACATAACCAATAAGATTAAAATTGTCACCTGAAGGGTAGTACAGAACCAAGTCCTGTGTTCCCTTAAGATATTTCATAATTCTTTTGGCAGCCTTCAGATGAGATTCCTTGAGATTTTACTGCGATCTTGTACATAGTCCCACACTGAAGACAATATATGGCTTGCTGGCAGTGATATAGATAAAAGACCCAATAATGCCTTTATATTATTTGATTTACATGAGAGCCAGATTCGTCCATGTCCAATCGAGTGGCAGTGGCAGTTGGAGTGGCAATCACTTTTGATGCTTCTATATTAAATATCTTTAGAAGCTCCTTGATAAATTTCTGCTAACTGATGAATGTACCCTTTATGGACTGCTTCACTTAAAGACCCTAGTAGAAATTCAACTCACCCATCATGCTGTCACGACCCTAAACCCGAACCCGGTCGTGATGTCACCTCTTATGAATACAAGGCCAATAGAATCTTCCTATTTTCCAATTATTAATAGTTGAGCATTAAAAAATAGTCTAAAGATAAACCAAAGTTTAAGCAAAAGATAGTAATAATATGTGGAATACATCCCAAACACAGCACGATACCGGAGTGTCAAAAGTCACGAGCATCTAACAACATGGAATACTCTAAAACAACTACAGAGTTGAGTACAAAACTAAAGACATGAAGAAATAAGACAGGGAAGAGCTCCGGGCTGCAAATGCCAACAGCTACCTAAAGACTCCTCGGATTTTCCTGAAGCTGGAAATGATCAACACTCGGGAGCGGGACCATAAACGCCTGAATCTGCACATAAGATGTGAGGAGTAAAGTGAGTACTCCAACTCAGTGAGTAACAAATGTAAATAACGATTGAAGGTAAGAAAACACGAAAAAGCATAAAGCATTCTATAATGAAGTAGTAAAACCATTTAAAATCAGTAAACCAACGAAGAGATAAGTGAAATCCTTTTTCAACAAGTAAGCAGGTAATTGACAGGCAATTAAGGAAAGATAAACACATAGAAGTTCGCCTCGCAGGCACAGTATAAACAAATCCACCCCTCGGGCAACATCTCAGAAGAATACCAGCCCTTCGGGCTCAATCTCACATCACAATGCGTACCCCCGCTCACTAGGGGTATGCAGACTCCTAGAGGGGCCCATTAAGGCCCAAGCGTAGTATCAAGTCATCTCGTGGCGTCATCATTAGGCTCTCAACCTTATATCAATCAAGCCACCTCGTGGCGTACATATCTCAAACCCTTGATCTCAAATCAATATTAGTGTTTCGTCACAACATAGGCCCTCGACCTTAGTAAAAAATCCTCAAAGCCAGTCGGGCAATAGTAAAATAGTGTTCTCAGCCAAAATATCATTTAAAATACCATTTAAGTATAGAAACTGAGTAAACATGGATGAGTATGAAAATAGTGTAAAATAACATGACTGAGTTCAAGTGTAAAGTCAAAACAGTGAGGAAATATCAATAAGAATCCCCGAAAGGTTCAAATAGTTGGCACGCGGCCCAAACATGGCATTCAACCCACTTAATGATGATAGCAAATAGATTTCAGTCAAATACGCAGTAAAATCATCAATCGGGACGAACCAAGTCACAATCTCCAATAGTGCACGACCCCACGCTCGTCATCAAGCGTGTGCCTCACCTCAATATAGCACTATGATGTGAAATTTAGGGTTTCAAACCCTCAGACCATCATATACAATCATTACTCACCTTGAACTAGTCAAATCTCTAGCTTGGGATGCCTTTGTCCCTCGAATCGGTCTCCACTCACATCGAATCTATCCATAATCGAAACGAGGACGTCAAAATAGGCTAAGGGAATGAAGCCCAAGCAAAAACATTCAATAATTGACACAAATCCCGAAATTACCAAACCTTCAGGCCCACGTCTCAGAATTCAATAATTTTTACACCAATAGGTTCTTTATCTCCCCGCGAGTTCATCCATATCAAAAGTTCAAAAATCCGACCTCAAATCCCCATGCAAGGTCTCCAATACTAAACCCTAGGTTTTCTAATTTTCACCCTTAATTTCCATAATTTCTAGCTCTAATCCGTGAAATAATAGCATATGAATGAGTTTTAAGTCCAAATTCGTTACCTCAATGAAGTTCCCTTGACCCCTCTTTCAAATCGTCCAAAAAGCTTTAATACCAAGATAAAAATGGTGATATTAGCTAAACTTTTTGAAGGCCACAATTAATACTTTCTGCCCAAACATTCTCTCATCTGCGGTCGTTTAACCGCTTCTGCGATACCGTATTTGTGGTCATTCATTCGCTTCTGCGGAAATCAATTACCAGCCAAAAACTCACATCGGCGACATCGCAGGTGAGACCACCCTATTGCTTCTACGGTCGCTGCTCATCAAGCCTTCTTTTGCTTCTGCAACCAAATCTCTGCTTATGCGGTGCCGCACCTGCGGTCCCCCATCTACAGGTGCGAAAAATACCAGAAGCAACAAATTCAACAGCTGCAACAAAATCCAAACTTCTCCGTTAACCATCACCTAGAGGCCCCTGTAATCTCAACCAAAAGCACAAACATACCCTAATAACTTACTCAAACTTGTTCAATCTTCAAAACACCTCAAACAACATCAAATAATTCAAAACACAAGATTCAAGCCAAACTTTCTAAATTCTTTCGAATTCCACTTTTGATAAAAGATCCAACCAAATAATGTCCGAATAACCTAAAATTTTGCACACACATCCCAAATGACATAATGAAGCTACTTCAACTCTCGGAATTCTATTCGGACTCCTATATCAAAATCTCACCTACCAATCAAAAATTGCCAAAATATCAACTTCACAAATTCAAGCCTAAATCTACTCCGAACCTCCAAAACCCATTCCGATCACACTCCTGAGTCCTAATCACCTCCCGAAGCTATACGAACCATCGAAACGCACATCTAAGTCTCCTAACACATAAGTCAACATCCGATTGACTTTTCCAACCTAAACTCACTCCAAAGAGACTAAGTGTCTCGAACCCTACCAAAATCATTTCGGATTTGATCCGACCAACTTGATACTGCAAAACATGGATAAATAAAGCATAAAGAAGCAGAAATGGGGCAAATAGAGCAGTAAACCATGAGACGACTTTTCAGGTCATCACATCCTCCCCAACTTAAACAAACGTTTATCTTCTAATGAGTCAAGAAACATACTTGAAGCCTCAAATAGATAAGGATATCTGCTCTGCATCTCTCGTTTGGTCTCCCAGGTAGCCTCCTTGATGGGCTGACCCTCCGCTGCACTTTCACCGAAGCTATATCCTTTGACCTCAACTTCCAAACCTGATAACCCAAAATAGCTACCGGCTCCACATCATAGGTTAAATCATCATCCAACTGAACCATGCTGAAATGCAGAACACAAGACGTATCCCCAATATACTTTTGGAGCATAGAAACATGGAATACAAGATGCACAATCGACAAGCTAGGTGGCAAAGCAAGCTCATAAGCCAGTTCCCCAATCCTCTGAAGCACCTAAAAAGGCCCAATGAACCGCAGACTCAACTTCCCTTTCTTACCAAATCTCATAACACATTTTATGGGAGAAACCTTCAATAGAACCTTATCGCCAACCATGTAGGACACATCTTGAACCTTCCTGTCAGCATAACTCTTTTGCCTCGACTATGCTGTACATAGCCCCTCTTGAATCATCTTCACCTTCTCCAAAGTATACTGTACCAAATCCGTCCCCAATAGTGTAGCCTCATCAGGCTCGAACCAACCAACTGGAGATCTACATCGCCTCCCATACAGAGCCTTATATGGATCCATCTTAATACTCGACTGGTACCTGTTGTTATAAGCAAACCCTACAAGTGGTAGAAATTGATCCTATGAACCTCCAAAATCAATGACACAAGAACACAACATGTCCTCCAATATCTGAATAGTGTGCTCGGACTGCCCGTCAGTGTAAGGATGAAAAGCTGTGCTCAACTCCACCTGAGTAACCAACTCTCGCTGCACAGACTTCAAAACTGCGAGGTAAACTGAGTGCCCCCTATCTGAAATGATGGAAACTAGGACACCATGCGAATGGACAATCTCCCGAATATAGATCTCGGCCAATCACTCTAAAGAATAGGTAGTACACAGGAATGAAGTGCACGGACTTGGTCACCCGATCCACGATCACCCAAATAGCATCAAACATTCTTAATGTCCGTGGAAGTCTAACAACAAAGTCCATAGTGATCCTCTCCCACTTCCACTCAGTAATATCCATCCGCTGGAGCAAGCCACCCGGTCTCTGATGCTCAAATTTCACCTACTGACAATTGATTTACCGAGCTACAAATCCCACAATGCCTTTCTTCATTCTTTTCCACCAATAGTGTTGCCTCAAATCCTAATACATCTTTGTGGCACCCAGATAAATGGAGTACCGTGAGCTATGGGCCTCCTCTACAATTAACTCCTCAAGCCCATCCACATTGGGCATACAAATCCGGCCCTGCATCCTCAATACCCCATCATCACCAATGGTCACATATTTGGCATCATCATGCTAAACTCGATCCCTAAGGACAAGAAAGTGCAAATCATCATACTGGCACTCTCTGATACGATCATATAAAGAAGACCGAGAAACCACACAAGCCAATAACCGACTAGGATCCGAAATTATCTAACGTCATGAGCCGATTGGCAAGGCCTGAACATCAATTGCAAGAGGTCTCTCCCCAAGTAGAATATATGCCAAACTCCCTATACTCAATTCCTTTCGGCTCAATGCATCGGCCAACACATTGGTGTTTCCCGGATGGTACAATATAGTGATATCATAATCCTTAAGTAACTCCAACCTTCTCCGTTGCCTCAAATTAAGATCCCTTTGCTTGAACAAATATTGAAGACTGAGATGATCAGTGAACACCTCACAAGATACGCCATACAAGTAATGCCTCCAAATCTTTAATGTGTTAACTATGGAAACCAACTACAAATCATGAATGGGGTAGTTCTTCTCATGGGGATTCAACTGACGAGAAGCATAAGTAATAACTCTACCCTCCTGCATCAACATACAACCAATCCCTACACTCGAAGCATCGTAATACATGATATATGAACCTGAAACTGTTGGCAAAACCAACACTGGAGTTGTGGTCAAGGATGTCTTGAGCTTCTAAAAGCTCTCCTCACACTCGTCCGACCATACAAATAAAGTACTCTTTTGAGTCAACTTGGTCAAGGGTGATGTGATAGATGAGAACCCCCGAACAAATCAGCGATAATAGCCTGCCAAACCAAGAAAGCTACGAATCTCTATAGCTGAGAACAGTCCGGGCCACCTCTGAACCGCCTCTATCTTCTTTAGATAAACTTGAATACCCTTGATGGACACCACATGCCCTAAGAAAGCCACTAAACCGAGTCAAAACTTACACTTGGAGAACTTTTCATAAAGCTTCTTCTCCCTCAATCTCTGTAACACGACCCTAAAATGGTCCGCATGCTCCTCCTAACTACGCAAATATACCAGAATATCATCAATAAAGACTATGACAAACAAGTCAAGATAATGCGGGAACACACTGTTCATCAAATGCATGAATGCTATTGAGGCATTGGTCAACCCAAAAGACATAACCATGAACTCATAATGACCATATCTGGTTCTGAAAGCCGTCTTAAGAATATCTGAATCCTTGATCTTCAACTAGTGATAACCTGAACAGAGATCACTCTTGGAGAACACTCTCACTCCATGAAGTTGGTCGAATAAATCATCAATGTGAAGCAAAGGATATTTCTTCTTAATTGTTACCTTGTTTAATTGCCTATAATCAATGCACATTCTCATAGTGCCATCCTTCTTCTTCACAAACAGAACTGGCATGCCCCAAGGCTACACACTAGGCTGAATGAATCGCTTATCAAGAGTTCATGAAGTTGGTCCTTAACTCATTCAACTCCGCTGGTGCCATACAATACGACGGAATAGTAATGGGCTGAGTGCCCAGCACCAGGTCAATACCAAAATTAATATCCCTATTCGGTGGTATTCCTGATAGGTTTGCATGAAATATATTAGGGAAATCCCTCACAAATGAAATAGAATTAATACTGGGAATCTTAATTCCGCATCCCTCACAAAGGATAGATATAAAAGACAACCCTTCGCAACCCTACACTGTTCCTTTAAGAAAGAGATCACTCTACTAGGAATATAATCAGTCACACCGCCACTCGATCCATGTCACACCCGGTATAGCCAATGTGATTGTCTTAGCATGACAGTCCAGAATAGAGCGATGTGGAGATAGCCAATCTATGCCCAAAATGATATCGAATCCACCATACTCAATAATAAAATATCTACTCAGGTCCGTAAACCCCCAATAGTCACCACACATGACCGGTACACACGGTCTACAATAACAGTATCACCCACAAGGGTAGATACATGAATAGATAAAGCAAGAAATTTACTGGGCGTACCGAAATAACGAGCAAAGTATAATGACACATTCGAAAAGGTGGAATTGAGATCAATACAGAGGCGTCTTTGTGGCAGACTGAAATAATACCTGTAATAATAACATATGAAGTAATATTATTGGGTCTACATGGAGGAGCATAGAAACGGTCCTGACCGCCCCCTGATCAACCTCCCTCTCTAGGGCGACCGCTAGCTGACTAACCTCCACCGCTCGCTGGCTGGGCAGGTGGTGGTGAAGCAACTGGTGCTGAAGCCGATGATTGAACCCTCTGCTGGGATGAACTAGCAAAACAATTAGGACACTGCCTCCACATTTGACCCATATATCCACACTCATAACAACTCCCTAGTGCTGGAAAAGGGGACTAAAGGGAACCCCTTACACCGGAGTGACTATCAGATGCACCTGACATAGAAGAGCCCTGAACTGATGAAGCACAGGATGAACTCTGAGATGGAAGGGCACTAAGTGATGACTGGCCCTAATGTGAACTGTGAGAACCATTACCTGATAACGCCCCACGATAACCTGGGAGAGCTGGCTGAGCGGGCCTAAATAGATGGCCTCTGTTGTGCCGAAACTGACCCCTCGAAGGAGCACTACTGTAACTACCACATCCTTGAGGTCTCTTGGCTCCCTCTTCTCTCGCTTCTGGAAACGAACAGACTTGATCTCACGAGCAATATCCTCAAACTCCTAGAAAGTGGTACTAGCCACCCTCTCTTTATCTGTCGGAACCAACTAGATGGCATAACGAGCCAACTCAGAGAACCTCAACTCATACTGCGACACAGGCATCTCCCCGTAATGCAACCACTCAACTGCCTACGCAGCTCCTCTCTACAAGACTACCACACATACTTCTCCAGAAAGAGAATAGAGAACTGCTACCAGGTAAGTGGTGCTGCACCAATGGTCCTACGCCTCTCAAAATCCTCCTACCTAGTAAAGCCAGCTCCTCAAAATTGATAGGTAGTGAAAGCGACCTTGCTGGTCTCCAAAATACCTGCGGTACGAAGTATCCTCTAACATTTGTCAAAAAGCCCCAGGCATCCCCGCCCTCCGCACCACTGAATATTGGAGGCTGAAGCCTACAAAATCTCTCCAACCTATGTTGCTCGTCCTCTAGCATGGCAGAAACTACATAGCCCTGAGCAGCTGCAACTTGCTGGGTTGGATGTGCCCCTGCGTCTGAAGTCCCTACAAGACTTGCTCAGGTATGTGAGCGGCGGAAGTCTGACTGCCTCCCTCAGCCTAAGAAGTAGTTGCAGCTATAGTGGCTAAAGTCGCCTAATCTAGGCCGGTACAAACTGGTAAGATCTAAGCCAAGCCCTCGTGAAGACCCAGAATTATAATAGGCACAACTGGTGCTTGAGCTAGCGCGTCCACAACTGGGACCTCGTCCTGAACCGAGGCATCTGGTGGATCTACAGGTGCTGCCCTAGCTGCTCTGCCTCTACCACGACCATGACCGTGTCCTCAAACTCTAATGGTCCCAGCTGGTGGTACTGGTGGTCGTCCATCCTGACCGGTAGTGCATGTCTTCACCAGTTGTGAGAGTATAGAATAACAAAAGTTTAGTACTCGGATAAAAAAATTCGCACGACAAAAATTTCAAGAGTATGAAGTTTTCCTAAAGGTTCTAGAGCCTATTGAGGATAAACACAAACGTTTCCATACCGATCTGGGAGACTCTACTAAACCTACTCATGACTCATAAGACCTATGTAACCTAGGCTCTGCTACCAACTTGTCACGACCCTAAACCCAAACTTGGTAATGGTGGCGCCTATCGTACAGACAAGGCCAACCGACTCTTCCCATTTTACAATTATTAATAGTTGAGAATTAAGGAACAATCTAAACATGAATAGATAAAACAAAGTTCAAGCAAAAGATAGTAATAATATGCGAAATACAACCCAAACACAGCCTGATACCAGGGTGTTACAAGTCATGAGCATCTAACAACACGGAATACTCTAAAACAACTACAGAGTTGAGTACAAAACTAAAGACATGAATAAATAAGATAGGGTGGAGCTCCGGGCTGCAAATGCCAATAGCTATCTAAAGACTCCTCAGATCCGCCTGAAGCTGGAAATGATCAGCACTTGGGAGTGGGACCACATACGCCTGAATCTGCACATAGGGTGCAGGGAGTAAAGTGAGCACTCCAACTCAGTGAGTAACAAATGTAAATAACAACTGAAGGCAAGAAAACACGAAATGCATAAAGAATTCTATAATGAAGCACTAAAACCATTTAAAAATACTCCCTCTATTTCAATTTATGTGAACCTATTTCCTTTTTATTCCATGCCAAAAAGAATGACCCCTTTACTTATTTGGAAACAATTTACCTTTATGCAATGATTTATAGCCACACAAAATAAAAGTGCCTCATTTTACACCACAAAATCAAAAGTCTTCTCTTTTTTCTTAAATTCCGTGCCCAGTCAAATGGGTTCACATAATTGAAACGAAGGGAGTAGTAAACTAGTGAAAAGATAAGTGAAATCCTTTTTCAAAAAGTAAGCAGGTAATTGGCAAGTAATTAAGGAAAAATAAACACATAGAAGTTCACCCCTCGAGCACAGTATCAATAAATCCTCCCTCGAGCGACATCTCAGAACAATACCAGCCCCTCAGGCTCAATATCTTATCACAATGAGTATCCTATTGGCCCAAGCTCAGTTGAAGTTTATAGAATGACAAATGAACCCAGTAAAGGACCAAGTCCATCTCATGAGACATAGTGGTTATGGCCCATGCACATGAGATACACGTGAAGAAGATAAGTCGTTGAGATCAAGCAATAATATCTTCTAAACTGATAAAAAAGATTGCTTATGGGATAAGGAGAAGAAGTCTCCTTATGAGAAGAGAACATATCCGGATAAGGGTTGGAGTTTAGATTGGTCTAGGACTCAAATTCAATGGAGGATCAGAAATTGGGTCATGATCAAACTCTAATTACTAACCTAATAAATAATTGAATTGTTCTCTTTTATAGGTATGCACATACGTTAAAGTTAAGCAAAATTGAGAGCAAAGAGCAAGGCTATTTTGCAAGCAATTTTTGTTAGATTAAGTGTGCACGCCTGCAACTACTTGAACAAGATAAAAGAACCAATTCCATTGTATTTATTCTTATCCTAGTTCAATTGTAGTAAGTGGTTTAATATTGTACCTTTCCAGTTTTCATAGAAGCAATTGTATTAGGTACTTTGAGTATTCAAGTAAGAGTTAACTTGAAGGTGTCGCAACCGTTGAGGCTGTGTGCCACACTGGGACTAGAGTTAATCCTTAGGTTTATAAGACTTTTGTAAAATTTTTTTTGGCTCATTGAGTTTAGCAGATGTTTGGGAAAATCCTACTGAGTAGTAGGTCATGAATTTTTCACCTTTTGAGCCAGGTATTTTCCACATAAAAATCTCTGTTTTGTCATTTATGTATTTTAATTCCGCAAATAGTTTTAGTTAGAACACCTAGAAGAACTAGGTTCTTCTAGTGCGAAAATTAGGTACCACACTAATCACCCCCTCTTGTGTGGTATTGACGTTTAGACCATCAATTTGTATCATACCAGGTTATCCTTGAAGAGGCTAACACCTTAGGATAAGATCAACAAAGAGTGCACCACTTGGGAACTGGGAAAGGCAATCCACTGCCAGGCCTCTGCTATGCAATGGTCTGTATTATTCTTGGTTGAAGAAAAAAATGTGAGATCACAATATAGGGGAAGATTATGAACTTTGGGACATAGTCACTGATGGTCTCCTAGCAACTACTAAGAAAAATTATGAAGGAATTGATGTGCCAAAAACATGGGCTAGTTGTACTTTTGAGGATCTGAGGAAATGGGAGAAAAATGCTAAAGCCAAGAAGTGGCTCGTATGTGGTCTAGGACTAGATGAGTACAACAAAATCCAAAGCTGTACAAATGCTAATGAAATTTGGGACACTCTACAAGTGGCTCATAAAGGAACAGTGAAAAGATCAAGAGGAACTCTTCTATACTCTCAATATGATAATTTCACTATGACGGATGGAGAACCTATCCAGGAGATGTATACTTGATTCACCACTCTGACAAAAGAGCTTGAATCTCTTGGAAGGACCATCCTTGAAGAAGACAAAGTCGAAAAGATTCTGATAAGAATTCTGCCTGTCACATGGGAAAGCAAGATCACTGCAATTCAAGAATCCAAGAATATTGCTACCCTCAGGCTGGATGAACTAATTGGAAACTTAACTGCCTATTAAATGAGGAGACAAACAATAAAGATGGATACCCCCCAAAAAGGAGAGAAATTTAGCTCTCAAAATAACTGATGGTGCAGATATGGAAGATGATGAAGTAGCTATGATTACTAGGACTTTAAGAAGTACCTGATGAGAGGAAAAAAATGCTTTAATAAGTAAAAACTTCAACAAAACAAGATCTCCGAAGAAACAAACCAATGAGGGCTGCTACAAGTGTGGTAAGATTGATCACATGATCAAAAACTATCCTCAATAGGAGACTGAATGAAAGAAAGAAAAATCTGAAAGAAGGAAGAGGAATAAGGAACATGTTCAACCAAAGAGAAACAAAGGTTCAACTAAGGCTATGGTTGCTGCTTGGGGAGAAACATCAGATGATGACTCTGAAGATGAAGCTAAAGAAGATCAAGCTCTTATGGCTATTAGAGAATCAAATGATGAGCAAGAGGCAAGTATTCTGCGTCTCAAGGACAAAATTAAATTTATGTCTAAATATAGGTTGGCTGAGCTATTATTAGACTTCATTGATGAGTCTGAAATAACTAACAATGAAAAGGAAGTTCTGTTTAGGGAATGTGTTATCCTAAAAGCAAAATGCAAAAGTCTAGAATCTAGGGCTAATGAGCGTGATAATAAAATGCTGAGTTGAAGAACCAGGTTCTTGAACTTGACAATCGTATTCTAGAACTTAGGTCAGAAAATCTAAAACTGATCACTCATTTATTACCCTAGAAGAAAATCTAGGAATTTAAAAGATGAACTGTACAAGAAAGATGAATTGATTAAGGTTCTAAAAGAAGATCTTGGAAAGGTGAAACATGAACTAGACAGAACTTGCAAGTGGAACAAAGCCTCTAATGCTCTCTCTTGGTTGCAAGAGCATCATAGCAGTAACAAAAGAGGACTTGGCTATGGAACTCAAGCTCCTAAATAGGATCCAAAAAGCAAGTACCTCACTCTTCCTGAAAAAAAATGTGCACACACTATGGCAAGACTGGCCATTACAAATATGAATGCAATATAAATGAGAAGGCCAGTCAAATGAACAAATCTTTTGTTAAAGAAAAGAATAAATTGCGTGGATGGGCAAGAAGGAATTTAATCCGTCCTTTTTCCTATAGAAAGGTACCCAAACTATCTTGGGTTCCTAAGACTAACCCCTGATTTCCTTTTGTAGGTCCAAGTGAAATGGAGGAGCCAAATATGATATATGGATAGTGGCTGCTAAAAACACATGACTGGGAACAAGGACCGGTTCTTTTCACTTGAGAACATAAAAGGAGGTAATGTCTCCTTTGGTAATGGAAAGAAAGGTGAGATAATTGGGGTTGGAAAGGTAGGCAAGACTGATTCTCATTCCATAGAGAATGTCTACCTGATAGATGGTTTGAAATATAGTTTAATAAATGTGTCAAAGTTGTGTGACTGAGGTAACCTTATGGCTTTTACCTCAACCAAATGCTTGATGATTAACCTTACCACTAACAAGATTGTTTTGCAGGGAAAAAATGTTAACAATATTTACATTGTAGATTTGTCGACTCTTTCGGAAAATAAACTCACCTGCTTAAGTGTGTTAGTTAATGATCTCCTCCTATAGCACAAAAGACTTGGTCATGCCATTCTAAATCAACAAAACAAATTAGTCTCCAAGGACTTGGTTGTAGGTTTAACAAATATCAAGTTCAAGGAAGACAAATGAGGCATGTGCAAGGGGGAGGCAGGTAAGGTCATCCTTCAAATCCAAAAAAATGGTAAGTACGTCTAAGATGTTGGAACTGGTTCATGTGGATCTATGTGGCACAGTGAGAACCATGAACAGAGGTGGAAAGAAGCATGTAATGGTGCTAGTTGATGACTATTGTAGATTCACCTAGGTTTTATTTCTAACTTCCAAAGATGAAACATTGACATGTTTTCTGCATTTGTTAGGAAGCCTAAAAAACAATTAGGAAATCATCTTGCATCCATTAGATCTGATCATGGAATTGAGTTTGAAAACTCTAAGTTTGTAGAATTTTGTGATGAAAATGGCATAAATCATAATTTCTACGCCCCCAGGACTCCACAACAAAATGGAGTAGTTGAAAGGAAAAATAGAACTCTTGAGGATATGGCTAGAATAATGTTACTCTCTAGCTAATTGCCTCATAGCTTCTGGGCAGAGGCTGTAAACACTACATGTTACATGATAAATAGATGCATGACTAGACCTCTATTAGAGAAGACTCCCTATGAGTTACTTAAAGGGATAAAACCAAGCATATCCCATCTTAGGGCTTTTGGTTGCAAGTGATGAGTGGTGATTTTACCACTCATTTTAGCCTCTTTTCCTTAGCTTTTGTGTCATCTTATGTATGCAATGAGATTGTTTACAGTGGTTATTGTGAAATTTTCAGGTACGTGATGCTATGAGGTGTGTTGAAGGGAATTTGGGTGTGTTTGACTGGAATTTAAAGGAAAAATGACTGTTGGGCAAAGTACTCTACGCGATCGCGGACACCATCACGCGATCGCAGAAGACAAGGTAGCAATACTACGCGATCGCAGAAGTTCTCACGCGATCGTAGAAGGAAAACACCTAAAGCTATGCGATCGCAGGAGTGGATCACGCGATCGCAGAAGACACGTACCTAAAGCTACGCGATCGCAGTAATGGTTCACGCGATCGCAGAGGGTTAGACCACTGCTCTACGCGATCGCGAGCCAAAACACGTGATCGCGATATGTTACATCTGGGCCAGTTCTGGGCAATTCCGGCATTTCACATATTTTTTACCCCAAATCATTTTTATACTCGTCCAAACAGACATTATTATCATCTTTGGCATCTTGGACATTTTTTTGGCTTAGAGAGAACAAGTTTGAAGGCTAGGGTTTTGTACACACACTTGGGTCTTGAAGATTAAAGCTTGTGGTTAAGGATTTCTTACCTATTTATGTTTATTTCTTCATTTCCTTGCTTTGTATTGTATATCTAAGTGTGTAGTATTTATTTCGAACACTTGAATCTTGTTTATGGGAATCTTCATATTTAAAGTGTGGATTAAATACCTTGTTGTGCTTATGTATTGAATGATTTTTATATATTTATGAAGTGAGTTATTGTTACTTTAATTATTCTTGTTCTTTAATGTTTCCAAAGAGAATAGCTAACTCTAGGACTCTCCCATTTACTTTGAATTAATTTTGGGAAAGATAATTCGGAGTTGGGAAAGATTAATTAACAAGAACTTGAGGCGTTAACCCTCACTTTATAGATTCAACCTAGGGATAGGATTGTCTACTTGTAGCCTATCGGGTGCACTTAATCTTCTAATTGTGATTAGGGATAATTCAATTAGGAAGTCTCGTTAGTCTTCGGAAGAAGCTAATTAAGAATTATTATCCGTGGCTAATTAACATAAACTCACTCATATTTGTAAAATCGTGAAATACATTGGATCGTTACTTGAGTATAATTCCCGATGCATTCATACTTGTAACCATTGATCATTTTATTTTCTTTCTAGGTTAGTTTACATTTCCGCATTTAGATATAGAAATATTTTCAACCCAAAATCTTAAGTGTTTGGCTTAGCGCGACTAGCGATAATTTTCTTGCATTCCTAATCGCCTACATATTGTTCTCTGTGGGATTCGACCCCGACTCATAGTTGGGTAAATATATTGCATACGACCGTGCCTATTGCTTTTTAGCGGTGGAAATGGACGTTATCAAAAATGGCGCCGTTGCCGGGAACAATTTGGCGTAATTTAGGTTGTTTGAGAAGTAAGCGAAAGTGCTTTGGTCCAAACGTGTGAATATTTGTGTAATTATTTTTCTTACCTTGGTTCTATTTTTAGTGTTTGTTTCTTTTTTATTTTCTTAATTTTGAAAAATGGCATCATATAACGAAAATTGGTCGGATGGTAGTTGTTCATATTTTGATGATCCTTGTCCTTATTGTGGAGGACCACACTCATGGCAAAATTGTTTAAATTCTCCCGGGGGTGGATTGTGCGCACAATTCCAAACCCATGAGTGGAGTATTTGTGATAAGTGTGGTTTCCAAAATGGTCATTGGGATGATTGTGCTTATTTGTTATTCCCTTCCCCAAGACCCTACTATGATGGTTCTATTTGTCTTGATGAGAATTATAGGGTCATGGAGGTGGAAGAATTTGAGCATGGTCAAAATGGAGAATTCAAGCTCATGTTGGAGTGTTTACTTGAAGAAGGAAACAAGGAAGAAAATGCCTTGGAACATCTTTTGGAGACTAGTCTCCAAAATGGTTTAGCACTGGAAAGGTTACACTCACAAATGGAGGAAATGATCAAAGCATCAGAAGTAAATGAAAACCAAGAATCCATCTTGGACATTGAAAATGAAAATCCTTCCTTGGCAATTGATCAAAACCAAGAAGAACTCTCAAATGCCCAAAATGAGAGAATAATGCTCATGTTGGAGATCATTCTTGAAAATGAGGAGAAGCGCAACTTTGCACTCGAGGACTTGAAACAATGCATAAATTACAATGGTGAACACATCCGCACTTTGGAGGATCAAATGCAAATTTTGGTTGAGGCTCACTATGCCCAACAAATTTCGTGTGCGGATGAAAGCCAAGAAGAGTCCAACTCCGAGGAAGAGAGTGAGCTTTACTTTGAGGAGTCAAGAATTGAACATCCGCCAACCAACTCAATGAGTATTGTTGATGCCGGCAAAAATATGGAATTGGAGTCAACCGGCGTAAATGCTAATGTGGTTGTTGTTGACTCTAATCCGGGGGAAAAAGAGGATGTCAACATAGAAGAATTGCAAAGTGTGGGCTTAAAGTCACATTCCAAGCATTTTTCAACCTTGGAATTGTGTGGTGACACGGGAGTTGAACCACATAAATCAATGAAGGAATGCGAGAAGGAACAACTTTGGCCATACATTTTACAGTTTGAGGAGGCAAGAAATCAAAACGACATTCCTCACTTGAAAGCCAAGAAGTGCAAAATGAAAAGTTTAAGCATTGGCTCGAACATCCAATTACCACCCCCATCGCTCGTGGTCATAAGCTTGATTCCAAGCTAGGGGCTCAATTCATATCATCCAAGTGGCGAGAAAAGTGGTAATATTGTTTGTGTCGTGCCACGACGTTAAATGCGGCGCCTGGTGGGTGGCAACCCATCAGTTTTTCAAAAAGTTTCATCATTTTGCAAATTTTCCTTTTTAGAATTGCTTAGGATATTATTTTTGATAAATCTGCCAAGTCTGAGAATTTTTGGAGTTGATTTGAGCAGGTCGGGATATCCGGGCATACACAAACCAGTAGCTGAAGAAATCTGCCAGAAAAAGCAATGAATCGCGATCGCGATAAACCTCACGCGATAGCGTAAGGTATGCTTTTGGCCAATGCATCGCGATCGCAGAAACGCGGACGCGATCGCATGAGTTGGAAATTTTGTGAACTGCAATCGCAGTAATAGCCACGCGATCGCGTAGCATTGCAGCAGTTTCAGACTTGAAATACACTGGAATTGTAAAACATTTTGCCCAATCTCATTAAAACAAAAGAACAGACCCCTGCTCCCATTTTTCCTCCGAAAAACTCACCAAGAAATCAAATTGATTTGACTTCAATCGCATAAATCTTGCATTGCTCTCTCAGGTATGTTACTCCCCCACCCCTAAAGCTTGTTTAATTGTATTTTAATGGTAAATTAGGGTGTGGTCTGCCCTATTTTTCAAAAATCGGGGTTTAAAATTGGTTGTAGTATGAAAAGCCATTGTTTAATCTCTTGTCATGCTTGCTTGCTGTGAGTGATTGGTTGAGAGAAAGGGAGTTTTTGTATGGACAATTTTAGGGCAAACAAGCATGCTTTGTTGGTGTAAATTAACTCTTAAAAATCAAGCACATCAGTTGTTCAACGAAATGCCCCAAAGACACTTGTTCTGGGCGAGGAAGAAGACTAACGCGATCGCGATGACCAATTCCGCGATCGCGTAAGTCAAATTCTGGCCGTTCAAAAAGTTACTCATCGCGATCGCGTGAATGCCTCTGCGATCGCGATGGGTTCCCAGCACTTTACTCTCCGTGATTGCATGACATTTTCTACGATCGCGTGACTTGAATTGGTTTTCCTCTCCGCGATCGCGTGGCTTTGTCTGCGATCACGATTCACAATGGCCCAGTGCACTAACCAGTAGCTTCGTATATTCTGCCCCGAAAGCTTTCTAAACCTATTTATTTGGCATAATTACCTCTAAATGCAATGCTGAAAGTCACTATATGTTTGTTTGACATTAAAACTTTGTGTGTAGGTATTTTGAGCTAAAAAATGGATTCGGCGACTAATGAAAATGTGCAACAATACGCCGAACAAGTGGCAGCTGAAGAGTATTATGATGCTACCACATTTTCCTCACGCAGGTGCTATGAACGCTATGACAAACAGCTTTCTAAAAGTATGATAAGGGAAAGAGGCATACAATTGGTCGACCTGGAAGATAGATGGCCTGAATTCCATGGCAGGCTACTTACTAGTGGCTGGATATGCTTCGCTGAAGAGCCCAGGCTAGCCAACTATGAAGTTGTCCGAGAATTCTATGCAAATGCTGTAGAGACAGACTTCAACAATGAGTTGGTGGTCACTGTCAGAGGTTGCGAAGTCCGTTTCAGTCCAGAGAGGATAAATGGCCATTACAACCTTGCCAATGTTGATAATCAGGTGTAGCAGGAGAGAGCCAAAGAGTTGGGTAGCCAATGGTTCATCACTCATTTGCACGGTGGTCAGGTGCCTAAATGGATCAAGAATCACACCAGGATCGAGTCTTCGGAATTCACTACGGAGGCCAAGACTTGGCTGTCCATAATATGTGCTCGCATCATGCCTTCAAAGAATGAAACAGAGGTGACACCTGAGAAGGCAAGAGTGATTTGTGCACTTCTGGAGGAGATGCAGGTAAATGTAGGGAAACTCATTGTTGATGAGATAGCTGAGGTGGTGGCAGAGCGGACCAAGAGTTTGTTCTTTCCATCATTGATCACCCACTTATGCTATGAGGCTGGAGTACAACCCAAACCTACTGAAAATGAGAAGCAACCAGAGAAGCTTATCCATCCCCTACTAAGGTCAAGAGCAGGAGCGCCACCAAAGAAGAGACGAATTGATGTAGCATCTCCCAATTTTGACCGGTTCACAGAAACAGAGATTAATGAAGATACCTCCAGCACTTCCACAACTATCATTCCACTCGAGGAGGGACCTCTTACTCTCAGGTACATCTCTCGACAGGTTTATGGTATGGACACTCAGGTACGACAGCTTGTAGCTGGTCTTCCGTCTGGACCATCCGGAGAGAGCACCTCTGCAGGCCCAGCTGGCTCAGAAAGGCTCCCCACATTGTCTGACCTCGCAAAGGAGCAACAGAGCATCAAAGCAAAGCTGGGAAAAATTGAAAGAAGGCAACAGAAGCATAGAGAGCATGAGAGGAAGAAAAGCAAGTTCCTCAACAAGATCATGAGCACGCTGCGCAAATTCTGTGGACCTGATGAGACAGAGAATGATGACTTTGAGCTTGAGCCTCCCAGTTCCTCCAGTGGAGAGTGACACCATTTAGGGAGCACCTCCTTTATTTTTGCTTGAATTGCATAATTGCAATGGGGACATTGCAATATTATAACTTGGGGGTGGTCCTTGAACATTAAAATATTTTCTTAGACATTGAAGCATGAATTAGTTGTGCCTTGAACTTGGGTGGATATGTATTTTGTTAGTAGTAAATCATTGTTAGTTACTATCTTTCTTGTTGATTATTGTTTTTAGTAGCTTCTTTAATTTTTGTACCTTTGTAGTAGTTGTTAATTTCCTTGGGTTTTCTTCATGCTACGGTTCTTTCCCAAGGAACAATTTAGTGAACCGGGTGACTTTTCCCGATGAGAAATAGTGTGACAACCTTCTTAAGGGAATTAGTCTTGTTTTGTTAGGATGAGGCTTTTGGATTATTTGGTACTAATATAATTAGCCTCTTGTATGTAAATTATTAATTAAGAATACCCCTCCAAAAATTTGTATTAAAGTGTTAAAAACAAGTAAGTTGCATGGTGTAAAACAATTTTGGTGATAAACTTTTGGCTCTTTTAGTGACTCTTAGCTCACTAGTTTGATAGAATTGATCCGTCTTCATTAATTCATGTGCCATGTGTGTTAGCGATTGTTGAAATAAGTCTTGTGTTACTTCTATCATCTAGAACTTGCCCGGTTAGTTTTTCAATGCTAATGATAGTACACTTGGTTGGAGGAATGATCTTAGGCATTATTTGTTTTCATTTTAAAATCTCTTTAGCCTTTCAAGCCTACCGTTGCATAAATAATGTCACTAGTACCCATTTTGAGCCTTTAAACCTTTATTTGGCCAACTCACTACAAGCCTTTCCCTTTTTGTAAAATAATTCCCTCTCTTGAACCCGTCCCTCCTTGAACACTGAGAATGAGGCTAAAAGCCTAAGTTGGGGGTGGTGTCAAAAGGGAGATTGGTAAGGTTGTTGAATATAAGACCACATGCCTCAAAGTATTTGTATTAAAGTATTCAAGCTCCTAAAAAAAAAGTTAGTCTTTACATATTTGTGTAAATATGTACATTGGGGAGCCTTGAATAAAATTTGGGAGAGGTATGTAAGGTGGTTCTATATTGGGAAATAGATGCCAATGAGGCTATGTGAGTTAAAGAAAGTCAAAATACAAAAGAATGAAACTTGTGAGTAGTGTTCAAGGAGGATGAAGTCACATGTACCCAAATGCTTATCCAACCTTCCCTAAACCTACATTACAAGCTTAAAAAGTCCTTATGGGACCTCTAAAAGCATTCTTGAATAAGCGATGAATTAAAATAAGGGCAAGCTTATGGTATGATGTGTCGTAACACTTGAAGCTTCTTTGTGAGAGCGAGTGTTTTCGAAAACTTTGTCCTTTGTGTTGTGTAGTAAATATATTGTTCTTTGTTGGGACTTTCTTTCTTGTGAGGGCGCATGAATTAGAGAAGACCGGTGAAATTGTTATAGTGAACTAGTGCCCTTGAGTCACTCATTGAGGCTTTATTTTGTCACTTGATTGTTTTGGAACTCCCTTGCACATTGTTGAAGTTTTTTTTTTAGGAGGGAGTTATTTGAAAAAGATATACATACTTGAGCCTAATTGTTAGTACTAACCAAATCCATAAGTATGGTGTTTAAATGAGAGAATGTGATATGTACATAATAGCAATGCCACTTGTATTTTAAATGGTGAATCATCATTGAAGTTTTGATTTTGATATGCTTGAGGTCAAGCAAAAACTTTAAGTTGGGGGTGTTGATGAGTGGTGATTTTACCACTCATTTTAGCCTTTTTTCCTTAGCTTTTGTGTCGTCTTATGTATGCAATGAGATTGTTTACAGTGGTTATTGTGAGATTTTCAGGTACGTGATGCTATGAGGTGTGTTGAAGGGAATTTGGGTGTGTTTGACTGGAATTTAAAGGAAAAATGACTGTTGGGCAAAGTACTCTACGCGATCGCAGAAGTAGTTCTCACGCGACAGAAGACAAGGCAGCAATACTACGCGATCGCAGAAGTTCTCACGCGATCGCAGAAGGAAAACACCTAAAGCTATGCGATCGCAGGAGTGGATCACGCAATCGCAGAAGACACACACCTAAAGCTACGCGATCGCAGTAATGGTTCACGCGATCGCGGAGGGTTAGACCACTGCTCTACGCGATCACAAGCCAAAACAAGCGATCGCGATGTGTTGCATCTGGGCCAGTTCTGGGCAATTCCGGCATTTCACATATTTTTCACCCCAAATCATTTTTATACTCGTCCAAACAGACATTATTATCATCTTTGGCATCTTGGACATTTTTTTTGGCTTAGAGTGAACAAGTTTGAAGGCTAGGATTTTGTACACGCACTTGGGTCTTGAAGATTAAAGCTTGTGGTTAAGGATTTCTTACCTATTTATGTTTATTTCTTCATTTCCTTGCTTTGTATTGTATATCTAAGTGTGTAGTATTTATTTCCAACACTTGAATCTTGTTTATGGGAATATTCATATTTAAAGTGTGGATTAAATACCTTGTTGTGCTTATGTATTGAATGATTTTTATATATTTATGAAGTGAGTTATTGTTACTTTAATTATTCTTGTTCTTTAATGTTTCCAAAGAGAAGAGCTAACTCTAGGACTCATCCATTTACTTTGAATTAATTTTGGGAAAGATAATTCGGAGTTGGGAAAGATTAATTAACAAGAACTTGAGGCGTTAACCCTCACTTTATAGATTCAACCTAGGGATAGGATTGACTACTTGTAGCCTATCGGGTGCACTTAATCTTCTAATTGTGATTAGGGATAATTCAATTAGGAAGTCTCGTTAGTCTTCGGAAGAAGCTAATTAAGAATTATTATCCGTGGCTAATTAACATAAACTCACTCATATTTGTAAAATCGTGAAATACATTGGATCGTTACTTGAGTGTAATTCCCGATTCATTCATACTTGTAACCATTGATCATTTTATTTTCTTTCTAGGTTAGTTTACATTTCCGTATTTAGATATAGAAATCTTTTCAACCCAAAATCTTAAGTGTTTGGCTTAGCGCGACTAGCGATAATTTTCTTGCATTCCTAACCGCCTACATATTGTTCTCTGTGGGATTCGACCCCGACTCATAGTTGGGTAAATATATTGCATACGACCATGCCTATTGCTTTTTAGCAGTGGAAATGGACGTTATCAGCAAGTGTTATATGCACAATAATGGAAAAGACTCCCTAGGAAAGTTTTATCCCAGAAGTGATGAGGGAGTATTTTTGGATATTCCTCACATAGAAAAGCTTATAAAGTTTTTAATAAAAGAACTCTGTGCGTAGAAGAAAGCGTGCATGTAGTATTTGATGAAACTAACATTCTTTCTGAAAGGTAGGAACACGAAGGTGAAGCCATTGGACATGTCAAAACTTGGCTGAAGCATCAAATCAAGTCAAGGTGACTCCTATAGAAGGAACAGGAAATGGAACAGGTTCTTCTTTACAGGGCAACCTGATAGGGGGAAGAAATCAAAGAGGAATTGAAATAAACTCCTTAAAGGAACCTGTCCATGAACCCGTTCCTCATCAAATTGCTGAAACATCTAGCAGAAGCCAGTTGGTTGTAAAACCTCACAAGTATCAAAGTTCTCATCCCATTGAGAACATCATCACTGATCCGACATCTGAAGTCAAAACAAGATCACAATTAAAAAATCTGTGTGCTTTTGATGCTTTTCTATCTCTTATTGAACCTAAAAATGTTATTGAGGCTATGCAGGATGCAAATTGGGTCAATGCTATGCAGGAGGAACTCAATCAATTTGAAAGAAGTCAAGTCTGGCATCTAGTTCGTAGACCCAAGGACAAATCAATCATTGGTACAAAATGGGTATTCATGAAAAAACTTGATGAAGATGGAACTATTACAACAAACAAGACAAGACTGGTGGTTCAGGGCTACATTCAAGTGGAAGGAATACATTATGATGACATTTGCGCCAATTGCAAGACTAGAGGCAATCATGCTTCTCATTGCCTTTGCAGCACATATGAAATTCACTCTCCATCGGATGGATGTCAAAAGTGCTTTCCTAAATGGCTACCTTAAGGAAGAAGTGTTTCTGAAACAACCTCCGGGATTTAAAAGCAAGGAATGTCCCGAGCATGTGTAGAAGCTGGACAAAGCTCTATATGGGCTCAAGCAGGCCCCAAGAGCTTGGTATGAACAACTATCAAAATTTTTACTGGAGCATGGGTACAAAAGAGGGAAAATTGACAACACTTTTTTCCTAAGAGAAAAAGGTAAAGACCTCTTTGTTGTGCAAATATATGTTGATGACATAATATTTGGGGCCACTACTGATAGGTTGAGCAAGTACTTTGAAATTTAATGGAAAGTGAGTTTGAAATGAGTATGATGGTTGAACTAAATTTCTTCCTAGGTTTGCAGATCAAATTAAGACCAAATGGGACCATGATCCATCAGTAAAAGTATACGAAAAAACTAATTAAAAAGTTTAAAATGGAGGACTCCAAAAACATAGATACACCTATAGAAACTGCCACTAAACTAGATATGGATGAACCTGGTTCATCAGTTGATCAAAAGTTGTATAGGGGTATGATTGGTTCACTTTTGTATCTTACTACCAGCAGACCTGACATTATTTTTAGTGTAGGGCTTTGTGCTCGTTTCCAGGCAAATCCAAAGGAGTCACACTTGACTGCTGTTAAGAGGATATTGAGATATCTGAAAGGCACCATTAATTTCTGTCTTTGGTATCACAAAGAAAGTAATTTTGATCTAGTAGGATATGCTGATGCTGATTATGAAGGTTTCTTAGTGGATAGGAAGAGCACTTCAGGTATGACACATTTTCTGGGGTCATGTCTAGTGTCATGGGCTACCGAAAAGCAACATTCAGTAGCCTCATCTACTACTGAAGCTGAATATGTTGCTGTTGCTTCTTGTTGTACTCAATTGCTATGGATCAAACATCAACTGGTAGACTTTGGAATTGAAGTGGGATGTATTCCAATATTGTGTGATAACACTAGTGCTATAAGTATGGCAAAGAACCCTGTTCATCATAAAAGGACTAAGCACATAGATGTTAGACACCACTTCTTGAGAGACAATTATGAGAAATGATTAATCTCTGTAGAATTCTATGCCACTGATAAACAAATAGCTGACATCTTTACCAAAGCACTGAATATGGAAAACTTTGAAAGGAATAGGTTGGAATTAGGGATGATTAAGATCACCTAAAAGGTCCAATTCAGAATGCACAATGAATTTTGTTTTTGTATAAAATGAAAAAAAAATGATTATTTTTTGGCTAGGAGTTCTTAATTCAATGTAAATATCTAGACTAATTCTTACTCAGTCTCATACTTTAATTAGTATACTCATGTGACACGTGTTTATATGGCTCAGTAATCTCTTACAAAGTCTTTCTATTATGACATTTAAGGCATGATTAAGAGAAGTTTTACTTGAAGAACCTGGTTCATCAGTATTTGCTCATAAGAAAGTTCAGGTATGTTTCTATACTTTGCACAATTAGAAAGATAAAATTATCAATCATGAGCAGAAGTCCTAGTTACACCAAATATCCAGAACTTTTATCCGTTGAGCATTGAACCGGTTTTATTATCCTAGGAGTCTAACAAAAACGAAAATTTTCCTAAAAACTAGCATCGCTCATTAATCTCTAAAGAGACCGGAATTCTAATATGATTAGACTCCTATCTGACTAGTGAAAAAGCTGCCGTTACTACCTTAATTATAAATCCTCTTTAAATACACACCACATCTCTTCTTTTTGTTTATAACCGTCACTCACCTTCTCCAAAATTCTAATCATCTCCTTCATATCCAAAATTCCCAGTAATTCTCTACCATGACAAACCCTCAAGACAACCCAGTTACTCCCCCACCAGTATCCCCTAATACTTCATCATCAACGCCTCCTATTGAGACCACAAAACCTAGGTTTCACCGCCAAAAAATGTTAGCTAGGAAAACTGTAGCTTTTGGCCTTTTGGAAAAAGCCTTAAACAAAAAATTGAAGCTAGTCAAAGAGGGGAAAGCTCTAAAACGGAATCATCTAACTCGAGCTCCGAGTCTGAAGCTTTTGTCTCTTCAAGTGATGGAGAAGAAAGTGGGTCTTCTTAATGAGACAAGAATCAAGAAAACCCTAAAGAGGTAAATGCATGCTATGTTTTTTTCTGATTTAGTGGAGAAAGTAGATGATAGGTTTGTGTCGGTGGGATATATGAGAGATGTAAGTGAGGGAGAATCGAAGAAGAAGGGAAATAAAAATAAAGGTAAAATTCTTGAAATTTGTGGAGGAGATGAGGAGAGTGGCAACAAGCCAGGGGAAGTGAATCTGGGGAGGCTGCTGAAGGTCTTGTGCACCTGAGTGAACAACAAGATGCACCTAGTCCATCCGTGGAAGAAACCTTGGCTGACATTCTAAAAAGAGTTGGAGCAAGCTATGATCCGAAAAAGCGCAAAGCTTCTTCTCAAAAGGCTCCAACTACTTCTAAGCCAACAAAGAAAAGCAAGGTGTCTTTCACCTAAGTCTACTGTCACTCCAGCACCAAAGGTGAGGGCTACTAGAAGCAGAGTAAGGCAAAATGAGGCTGAATTGTAGAAAGCCCTAGAGGCAAGCAAGAGAAAGAAGAAGGAAAAAGGAAAAAGGAAAGAAAATATTGTGGAAAGTTCTGAGGCTACTGAAGAAGAGGAGGAGGAGATGGAACTGGTCCATCAAAAGAGAGATACAACTGTGGAGGTTCCCATTGCCAAACAAAATCTATGTTTGCTGAACCCTTATTGGCCAAAAGAACTAGGTCTACAGTGAAGGGAAAACAAGTAAAAATTACTAAAGAAGAAGAGGAAGAATAGAGTGGAGAATAAGAAGAGGAGGAGTCTGAAAAGGAACAAGACCGATTTGCCATCTTTGGCAGGAGAAAGATTCTGAAGGGGAGATTGCTGAAAGACCTGGAGGAGCCAAGCATGATGAGGTTGGTGGATGCTCTAGCTGCACAAGGTTGGAAGGACATGGTTCTTAAACTGGATGGAAGGTTGGAAAGAAAGGAACTGATTGAGTTCATGGCAAATGCCACTGTGAAAAATGGGGAAGTTACTAGTGTGGTTAGGGGAGTGAAGGTGCAATTTGAGGCACCTAAATTGGGGACAATTCTGGACATACCATGTGAGGGCTATGATGACTATACTAGGCAAAGATGGCCTTGTCTAGATGATCTTCCTACTTCTCTCCAAATCACCAGGAATTTCTGTGATACTGAGTCTGCTGAGGATGTGCCAGAGGCAAATTTTTTATAGAAAAGTGAAATGAAACTTGAGCACAAGGTGCTATTTGAATTTGTGAACAAGTGCATGCTGCGCAGACAGGATAGAAGACATACTGCTAACTACATGGACTTGGTTCTTCTGGAATGCCTTGTGAGAGGAAAACAAATAAACTGGCCTGCCTTCATTGTCAAGCTGCTGGACAGGGTCATAAATGGCTCAAAGCTAATGCTACTCTTAATGGGTTCATAATGACTACTATGCTTAATAGGTTGAATGTTCCCTTGAAGAAATGAGAGGTGGCCTCCAGCAAGGACCATTTTGCTGCCAAAACCCTGCAGGCTTGTGACTATCTCCTCAGTGTAGCTCCAATTGAACTAGGTTCATCTTTGAAGACTACAATGAACAATAAGGTTAGGGCTTTGGTTCAAGAGTATGGGAGAAAGGATGCTAAGATTGTTAGGCTCAAGGCTCGAGTTGGTGAATTTGAAAATGAAAGGAATATCCTGAAAGATGAGCTAGCAAAATAAAAGTAAAAGGGTGAAGGGATGCTTCAACAATGCTCAATCTTCTCCAATCCCAACCCTCTAGTACCCCCAAGCCTTAGGTCCTCCAGCACTGTCCTTGAACCAGTCTAATTAACCCCCCAATGGCCTAGATTAGGGATTTTTCTTGTTTTTTCTCATAGTTGGTTGTTTTTGTTCTTTCTTTTTATGGACTGTCTTGTAGAAGCACCGCCTTGTCAATGACAATTTGCATTTCTCTTATTTTATGATGATTCTGATCTTAATAGTTATTTTTTGTCAAGTTGAGCATGCTTTCACTTGTAGTTGCCCCAGTGGCCATGATTAATTATTATCATTCTGGGATTCACATCTTTATGCTACTTTTCGATGATGCCAAAACGGAGAAGATATTGTGTTCAAGAAGAAATTTTGTCTATTTTCTGAAAAAGTAATGTTTATGACCTAATTAAATCTGGCCCTTAATGATAAGTTAAAATTTTCAGGTATTAAAAATTTAGCCGAGTTCCACAGGTTCTCTGATCAGTAAAAGACATAGTTTTTCATCATAAAAAAGGGGTAATTTTCAGTAAAAAACATAGTTTTTCATCATCAAAAAGGGATAATTTGTTGGCCCAAGCTCAATTAAAGTGTTGAAGAATGATAAATGAACTCAGTAAAGGACCAGGTCTATCACAGGAGACACAGTGGTTATGGCCCATGCATATGAGATGCATGTGAAGAAGATAAGTCATTGAGATCAAGCAGCAATATCTTCTAAATTTCTTCTGAACTGATCGAAAAGATTGCATATGAGATAATGAGAAGAAGTCTCCTTATCAGAAGAGAACATATCCGGATAAGGGTTGGAGTTTGGATTGGTCTAGGACTCAAATTCAATGGAGGATCAGAAATTGAGTCATGATCAAACTCTGATTACTGACCTAATAAATAATTGAATAGTTATCTTTTATAGGTATGCACATACGTTGAAATTAAGCAAATTTGAGAGCAAACAGAAAGGCTATTTTGCAAGCAATTTTTGTGAGATTAAGTTTGCACGCTCGCAGCTACTTGAACAAGATAGAAGAACTAGTTCTATTGTGTTTATTCTTATCCTAGTTCAATTGTAGTAGGTGGTTTAATATTGTATCTTTCCAGCTTTCATAGAAGCAATTGTATTAGGTACTTTGAATATTCAAGTTAGAGTTAACTTGAAGGTGTCGCAATATTTGAGGCTGTGTGCCACACTGGGATTAGAGTTAATTCTTAGGTTTACAAGACTTTTGTAAATGTTGCTTTTGGATCATTGATTTTAGTGGGTGTTTATGAAAATCCTACTGAGTAATAGGTCGTGGTTTTTTCACTTTTTGAGCCAGGTATTTTTCACGTAAAAATCTCTGTGTTCTTTATTTCTATATTTTAATTATGAAAACAGTTGTAGTTAGAACGCCTAGAACATAGGCCCTCAGCCCTTACAACATAATGCATCTACAGCTACGAATATAAATTTTGTGGCGATTACGTAATAATAGCCATAGTTTCATTGTTATTTACAAATTGCTGAAATTTCGTCCCTTCAAAAATTAAATTGGCAAAGCTAATACCTTATTTTTGCTATAACTATTTTATGTCGTGGCAATAACTGCCTAAATAGCTATAAATTTATTGCTACACTAAAATTTTGTAGCTAATTGTTAATTTTTGTCACATGTTTAAACTATTATAGTAATAATAACCTTTTAGCCATGACAAATTATGTTAAATAAATATTGAACATCTTTGCTTCAAGTTATAAAAAGCATGGAAATAGTAGGGTCAATAGCTACGATGGAATATCATGGCAAAATAATATAGTCAAGAATTTATATAGCTACTATAAGTATCATAGCTAATTCTAATTTTTTACTATGCATTTGATATCACTGTAACTATTGTAATATTTCAGCCATAATTTGCACATATTTTATAGCTAAAAAAGAATAGTCTTGCTTCAATTTTCAAAACTCGCAGCAATTGTTGGGACATAATAGCTATATTTATTTGTCATAGTAGCTACATATATTACAGATTCGTGTTGAAACCGTGATGTGCTAAAATTATATATAACATGGAAACTACATGGTCCAAAGATGCTGGAAATAATTCATACATAATTACAAAGGTGTCTTACTGTGGGAGTAAAACAATGCAACCATTGAAGAATTAACATCAACATATATAGTTGTTAATGCGTGCTATACATATTTTAATCTTAAACAAAGAAGCATAAAATTTAACATACAATAATTGGGACGACAGGAAACAAAGTTCAGGATATTAACAACATTGCCACTAGCACGGCTAAAGCTCAAGTATTGAAATTCTCAGCTAATCAAATAAGAAAAATTATCAACATTAATTGAGTGTAACCAAATAAGCATTTAAAGCTTCTAAATATTTATAGTGATAAATCTTCATCATCAGTTTCAGGGTCTGATTTGATGTCTTCAATAATATCATCAGCTAAGGTAACATCAATTCTGATAATATCAAGATTATTTCTTCTCCAATTTATAAAGTCTTCATCTTCCTCAAATGTACATGATAAATCTTGATCATCTTATTGAAAAGTTTCTTCACTAATAACACTACCCGTAAAATAAATAGAATGATCATTCAAGACAATGGACCAATTCGGATGAAAATTATCCTTGACATAAACTTGTTATACTTGATATGCAAGTACAAATGGTTCAATTATTGTTAGCTTTCGGTTATTATTAACACTAACAATCCCATATTTATCTATCTTCACTCCTTTCCCAATGTGTGATCAATATCTATCTAATTACATTTAAATAAAATAATTTGTTTGCCTTCGGGGTATTGAAGTTCTTCTAATGCAGTTAGAACACCATAATATTTTGACCATTCATTATTCCTTGTACTAACACCACTATTTTGCTTCACTCTATTTCCTTCCAATTGTTTAGTATAAAACCTAAAACTATTTATTTCATATCCTTTGAATTTTTGGACTCCATCAAAAGGATCTCCAACCAAAGAATACAACCCACGACTTGCATGTGTATCTTTTTTCTTGCACATTTTCACGATCTACATAAAAATAAATAATAAAATAATGATGCAAAAGAAGTTTTATAAATAATATTAAACATATTGTGAAAACTTACTCAATGAAAAAACCAATCATCAAAGTTCATGTTCATATTCCTATTTTTCTGCTCGTACACATTGTTTAAAATAACCATAATAATGATTAAATCTACAATATATAATATCATAAAAAATAACAACAACAACAACAATAATATGCCCAGTGTAGTCCCACAAGTGGGGTGTGGGAGGGTAGAGTATACGCTGACCTTACCCATGCCTTTAAGAAGGCAAATAGGATGTTTCTGGTCTGCCGAGGGAGGGAGGACAATAACAAGCAAAATAATCTGACACAAAGCAAAATACAAAACTAGTAGTAGGTAATGCAATCAAAAAATCAAAATAAAAGACAACAATAAGTAGTAATAGAAGTCTAGTGATACCAAAAAGAAAAAAACACTAAAGACAACAAATGGTATATCAACATGCATTTTTAGGAAAGCGTTCGAAAAAAAAGCACGAGAAGAGTTTGACATTTTCTTTTAGGTGATGATTTGATTATTTATCATACAGACCCAAAGAAAACTATTTAAATAGAAATTAGAAAATACGTGCTACTTTCGAATGTGCATGATGTAGTAGATTCCTTGACTAATAAAGTTCTTACTAAGGCATTTTCAGCAAAATGATTATAGCCACAAAAAATCATCAAAAAGAGTTGTAATCAATATGAATCGGAAAGATTTACTTGATGAGATTTAAACAAAGATCATAAATAAGAAATCATGTACTTATCTTTACTGGACAATTCCAAAAAGAACTTTTATGGTCGAACACTTATAACTCAAACTCTTATAAACGCTTGGATGTTACCGTAGAAATAATAGCATAAAGAAAAACAATATTGCAGAAATGACTGAACTTTTTTCACAATTTTTCAAAACATAAAGATGAGCTTTTCGTCGTTCAACCTCTTCAAGAGTTCTAGATGTATCACTTAATAAAAGGCTACCCTTTTGCTCAAATATTGATAACCCATTGCATGACTCAGCATGATCACCTTCATAATTTTTGTCCTCTGGATTATACCTTCTCTCACTTCCATGTAAATATCTTGACCAAAATATTAAATTTTCTTCAACAATATACCCTTCTGCAATAGATCCTTCAAGTCGATATCTATTACGAATATAATTTTATAATTGGTGCAAGAATCTACATGATATAAGAGACAGTTTACTCTTAGCATGATAAATTAAGTTAAGCTCTTAGCATGATAAACTAACAAGCCACAAAAAATTAAACTAAAATTATGAAATAGAAAACTATACTGCTCTATTGGGTAACAAATATCTGTATTGTATAGGTCCAACAATCTTGGTCTCTTGTGGAAGATGAATGACCAAGTGCACCATAATATAAAAAATGTCGGCAAATTTTTTTTATTTTCGCTCAACGTAATTGGAATTTGAGTTGCAAGCCGATCTAACACATCAACTTATATATTTTTTGAACATAACTTTATGAAGAAAATGCTTAGCTCGGTAATAGCAGCATAAATATGGTTTGGCAGGATTTCGTGGATTGCAAAAGGAAGCAGTTGTTACAAAAGAATACGAGAGTCATGACTCTTCAGTTCATAAATTTTACGATCCTCTAACTTTACACACTGTGATAAATTGGAAAAATATCCATCGGAACCTTAACAATTTTCAAGAACTTGTATACTTTAGACTTCTCATCTGTGATAAACTATAGCATGCTACTTGGATAATACCACTTTCCATCTTTTTGAGTTGGACGCAAATCTTTTCTTATACTTATTTTCTTCAAATCACGATGAGCATTCAAATTATCTTTTTCTTTTACTTCCATATCTAATAACATCCCAATAATATTGTCACATATTTTTTAAATATGCATGTATTAGATTATTATTTCAATAAGGAAGTTGGAAAAAGATGCTTTTCGTTCTCCAATTATGAATGCCTTTACTTTTTTTGTATCTTTTTCTCTTTTGGGTCTTACCAAACTTAATGTCTTCCAAGCTATCTAACTGGTTTAAAATATCATCTCCAGAAAGAATTTTTGGAGCAGGTCTTCTGTCACGACTCCAAACCGGATGCGGTCGTGATGGCGCCTCTCGTGAAGAAAATGCCAGCCGACACAATTCTCAAATTAACCATTTTACAATAGAAAAAGTCATTTTATACCATTTATAAACCAATAATCTCATAATAAATATTTAAAAGAAAAATGTGGAATAATTACACAAGTCCGACATTGGGTATCACTAGTCACGAGTATCTACCAAGCTTTGAATACAGTAAGAGTCTAAAAATATACTAAATACAGTAATTAAATAAGAGGAAGGAAGCAGTTCTGCGAATATCGTGCAGCCAACTTGCAACTCTAATGACTCCGCGTTTGAGCAATCGACTGTGATGACCCGGCCCGTCATCATGTGAGTTATCACCCCATTTTCCCCGTTATATGCTTGTTCATGTTTCATTATGTGTGTTTGGTGAGTTTGAGTCAATTCGGATCGAGTTTGGTTGGAAATGAGATAAATAGTCTCTTAGGAGAAAGCATAGTTGGGAAAAGTTAACCGAATGTTGACTTGTGAGTTAGAGAGATCGAAATCAAATTCTGATGATTCAGTCAGCTCTGGGAGGTCATTTGTGACTTAGCAAAGTGACAGAATTGAATTTGGAGGTCCGGTGTAGTTTTAGGCTTGAATTAGCTAAGGTTGAATTTTGGTGAAATCCGAATAGTAGGTGAGATTTTCATCGGAGAGTCGGAATGCAATTCCGACAGCTGCAGTAGCTCCGTTAAGTAATTTTGGATATTCCTACAAATTATCAGGTCATTCGGACATCGTTTGGTCGGGTTTTTGATGGAATGTTGGTTTCGGAAGTTTTAGATGGAACTTAGGCTTGAATTCGCTTTGATTTGATGATTTTCGTGTTTAGGGATATATTTTTATGATTGTAACCAGTTTGTATCGTGTTTTGGAGTAGGTTGGTGGTTTTCCTTGGGGTCCCGGTGGCCCCGAGATGAATCCGGGGGTCCAAACGGACCATTTTTGGCCAAAGAAAAGACCAGATCTGCTGTAATAGGTGCAACAGACGTTTGTTCTTCGCGTTCGCGAAGATAAGCACGTGTTCACGTAGTGTATTGGAGAGTCGAGGATTTTTGCTCTTAGCATTCGCGAGGGGTTGGACGCGAACGCGTAAGGTGAGGATTGGGTGAATCGCGATTGCGAAGTCTAGATCGCGTTTGCGGAGGTAAAAGGTAGCTGGTCATCGCGAACGCGAATGTGGCCACACGTTCACGTAGAGGAAGAATGAGGACTGCTGCCATTTGTTCATCGCGAACGCGTGCGTAGCATCGCGTTCGCGTAGGGTAATGATGCCTGGCAGAAGGGTTTTAACATGACATTTCATCCGCGAACCCATTACACATATCCTTCATTTTTGAGTTCTTAGAGAGAAAAATGACGGGATTTGAAGGGGAGTTCACCGGGTAAACATTGGAGGTAAGTTTTATGGTCAAAATAAATGATTTTATCTTAGAATCTTCAATTATTTCACTGTAAATGGGAGGATTAATGGGGGATTTTTGCCCTAAGCCTAGGTTATGGTAAATCATCGATTTGGATGGGCAAACAGAGTCCGATTTTGATAAACTTTATATGTATGGACTTGTGTTAAGATAAGGATTCTGAAAATGTAACTTTTGTAATTTTTGAAGAAGCGTACCAAAAGTTAGATTTTAACAACTTCGTGGGTTTTGGTGTAAATCGAGTTATTTCAATTGGGTTATGGCTAATTAGCCTATATTGATGTATTCTTATTGATTTTAAGCAGATTTGGCATCCGGGGAGATTGATTTGCGAGGCAAGCACAAAGCGAGCAAGGACTTCTACCGGTTCGAGGTGAGTGGTGGTAGTAAATGATGTACTGAGGGTTTGAAATCCCGTACTTACACTATACGGTGCTATGCTAAGATGAAACACGCGTCGTGTGACGAGCGTGGTGGAATTGTGACGGGGGATTTGGACTTGGTCCTTCCCAATTGATAGTTTACTGTGTATTATGACTGAGATTGAGTTTATAACTGTGTAGTTGGGCTAGTATCCATGTTTGGGGCCTTGTGCCGATCTGTAGAGTATTAGGGAAGCCTGTAGAGTTAGGTGATCCTTATATAATGCGGGATACATACACTCAGCTGTATTCATAGTTGTATAACATATCATGATCCAGTACTAGATGTGTACTTTGAGAGAGACTACCTGGGGCGGGATTCCCTGTTCTAGCTGAGTGGGCCTGAGAGGCCAAGTCTATATTGACTGAGATAGGGTCGAGGACCCGCTGTGAGATAATGATATACCTATATATTGGATCGAGATGCACGCCGCAACATATATATATATATATATATATATATATATATATATATATATATATATATATATATATATATATATATATATATATATATATATATATATATATATATATTGGATCGGGATGCACGCCGCAACGCTATATATATTGGATCGGACTGCACGTTGCAGTAATATACATATGGAACGGACTGCACGCTGCAGTATCACTGCGCTTGGGCTGTAGGAGCCCCTTCGGAGTCTGCATGCACCCCCAGTGAGCGCAGTTATATATATTGGATCGGGCTGCGCGCCGTAGCAGTATATATATATATATATATATATATTGGATCGGATTGCACACCGCAGTGATATAATGTGGATCGGACTGTACGCCTCAGTGCCATAGCGCTTAGGCCGAAGGAACCCCTACGAAGTCCATATACACCCCCAGTGAGCACCGTCGACGTTAAATGAATCAAATCAAAAGATAGGCTATACTGATTACCAAATCAACAACGGTGCAGCATATATATATATATATATATATATATATATATATATATATATATATATATATATATATATATATATATATATATATATATATATATATATATCGGGCTGCACGCCGCAACAATATGAGTGAGGACTAGGTCAGTGTGGGACCGTTGTGAGACAGATGTGGACTAGAAATGGGATTATTCACGGTAGAGATGACTTACCTGTAAGGTTACCCTTATAACTGTTTAGTGATAGTACATGTGTTCTTATTTTCAGTTTTTATTTATTATTATTACTCACTGAGTTGAAATATACTCACCCCACTCCCCTGCACTTTTTGTGCAGATACACAGGTTCAGGAGGGCAGTTAAGCTATCGCAGCTGCTTTATTACTACTATTCCGAGGGGACATCGAGGTAGCTGCCGACGTCTGCAGGACCTGATCTCTTCCTCTTTATCATTTTGTTGTTTTCATTCTGCCTAGTCTTGATTGTGTAGGATATCTCATCTGTAGAGGCTCAGACTTGTGACACCACCATTGGTTGGGGATATACTCTATTTTGTTTCTATTTCCGCACTCATTGTTTTGATATGAAAACAAGCTGTTAACGTTAATTGATCAAATTAATTAATAACTGGCTAGTAAATTGGATAACATGGTCGAGCTTGCCTAGCAATGTGTTGGGCGCCATCACGACCGGGGTTTGGGTCGTGACATTTGGTATCAGAGCCTAGGTTAATAGGTCTCGCGAGTCATGAGCCCGTTTAGTAGAGTCTCGTGGATCAGTACGGGGGTGCCTATACTTATCATCGGGAGGCTGCAAACCTTTTAGGAAAGTTTCAATTCTTGAAATTCTTGTCGTGCGATTTTGTTGATTCAAAACTGAACTTTGATATTCTATTCTCTCGCAGATGGCGAGAACTCGAGCTTCCGAACAAGGTGGACGACCACCATTACCACCTACTAGAGGCCGTGGACGCGGACGTGGTTGTGGCAGGGGTAGGGCAACTGATCCACAACCTCCAATTGCTGAGGTTCCAGCAGTACCCGTTCAGGCACCAGTTGTGCCCATTGTTATTCCGGGTGTACATGAGACCCTTGCTCAGATATTAGCGGTTTATACTAGCCTGACACAGTCAGTTTTAGCTTCCACCGCAGCAGCTACATCAGGGACCGAGGTTGGTCATCAGACCCCCGCAGCTCGCACTTCAGAGCTACCAGTGCAGGGCCTGCAGACACCCGAGGCTCCTCCAATTTAGCCAGTGGTCCCAGTACAGCCAGCTGTTTAGGTTCATGGGGACAGGGTCCCAGCTATGACCGACGACGAGCAGCGTCATCTCGAGAGGTTCAAGAGATTATCTCCTCCTGTTTTCAGTGGTGCTATGGGCGAGGACGCCCAAGGTTTTCTAGACAAGTGTCATCGGATGCTCCGTACGGTAGGGATATTGGAGTCCCGCGGTGTATCCTTTACTACCTTCCAGTTTCAGGGGCCAACCTTCGCTTGGTGGGAGGCCTATAAGCACTGTAGACTGGAAGGGGAAGTACCATTATCATGGCGAGAGTTCCCCACGATGTTCTTGGAGAAGTGGGTACCTCGATCCTAGAGAGAGGAGATACGTAGACAGTTTGAGGGGCTTCACCAGGGAGACATGTCAATATCGGAGTATGAGATCAGATTCACAAAGCTATTCAGATATGCACCGTGGTTGGTTCCTACTGGCCGGGAGAGGATTGGACGTTCTGTTGATGGCCTTATTTATCCTATCCGTATTCTGATGAACCGAGACATGGTTTTGAGCCATATTTATGATGATGCTGTGGATATCGCTCACGACATAAAGAGAGATCATCGCAGGGAGCGAGAGGAGAGGGAGGCAAAGAGGCCTCGAGGACCAGCTAGTTCTAGTGGCACTCAGACCAAGAGGCCAGGGTCAGTAGAGCCGAGGTCACTCTTTCAGGTCTTCACAGCCGGGCCGCTCAGATCATCGTGGGTTGTCTTCTGGCCGTGGTTATCAGGGGTCGCACCAGTGACAGCCATCTCTCAGCGCTATGCCAGCACAGAGTTCTTCATATGCCCCATCTGTCTAGGGCTCTTCATGACCTAGTTCATTAGCTGGACACTCCGGTGCTAGGGGTCCTTATCAGTTCCAGCCCCCAGCACCTGGGAGTTGCTTCTAGTGCAAAGAGTTTGGGCACATCTGTAAAGGGTGTCCCCGTTTTGTTCCCAGGCCATATCAGTAGAGGGGGCAGCCGTCATCATCTGGTCCTTCTACTTCAGCACCCGCCCCGCCAGCTAGGGTTGAGGGTCAGGCAGCTAGGGGTCGCCCTCGAGGGGGTGGTCGATCAGGTGGACATGCTAGATGTTATGCTCCGTAGGGCCGATTTGAAGCAGTTGCTTCTGATGCTGTCATTACAAGTATTATTTCAGTCTACCACAGAGATGCCTCAGTATTGTTTGATCTTGGTTCTACTTATTCTTATGTATCTACATATATTTCTCCTCATTTGGGCACGACCCGAGGGTGTCTTGTGTTGCCCGTGCATGTATCTACCCCGGTGGGTGATACCATTGTTGTGGACCATGTATATCGGTCCTGTCTAGTCACTATTAGGGGTCTGGAGACCCGAGTAGACCTATTGCTTCTCAGCATGATTGATTTTGATGTTATATTGGGCATGGATTGGCTATATCCATGTCATGCTATTCTTGACTATCATGCCAAGACAGTCACTTTGGCTATGCCGGTCATTTAGAGGATCGAGTGGCGAGGCACGACTGATTATGTACCCAGCATGGTAATATCTTTCCTCAAGGCCCAACGAATGGTTGGGAAAGGATGTCTTTCTTATTTGGCATTTGTGCGGGAGGTCGAAGCTGAGACTCCCAGTATTGATTCTGTTCCCATTGTGAGGGACTTTCCTGATGTATTCCCCTCAGACCTGCCGGACATGCCGCCGGATAGGGATATTGATTTTGGGATCAATTTTGTGCAGGCACTCAACCTATCTCTATTCCTCCATACCATATGGCACCAGCTGAGCTAAAAGAATTGAAAGAGTAGCTCCAGGAACTCCTAAATAAGGGGTTCATTCGGCCGAGTGTGTCACTGTGGGGTGCACCGGTCTTGTTTGTTAAGAAGAAGGATGGCTCAATGAGGATGTGTATTGTCTACAGGCAGCTGAACAAGGTAACCGTGAAGAACAAGTATCCTCTGCCTCGCATTGATGATTTATTTGATCAGCTCCAAGGAGCTAGGGTATTCTCGAAGATTGATCTTCATTCAGGCTACCACCAGCTGAAGATTAGAGAGTCTGATATTATGAAGACAGCCTTCAGGATGAGGAATGGGCACTATGAATTTCGTCTGATGTACTTTGGGCTAACCAATGCCCTAGCCGCGTTCATGCATATGATGAACAGGTGTATTCTGGCCACATTTGGACTCTTTCATGATCGTGTTCGTAGATGAAATCCTGGTGTACTCCCGTAGCCAGGAGGAGCATGCTCAGCATCTTAGAGTTGTATTATAGAGGTTGTAGGAGGAGAAGTTGTATGCCAAGTTCTCCAAGTGTAAGTTCTGGCTTGAATCCGTGGCATTCTTAGGACATGTGGTGTCCAGTGATGGTATTCAGGTGGATCTGAAGAAGATAGATGCGGTGCAGAGTTGGCCCAGACCGACCTCAGCTGCTGAGATTCGTAGCCTCCTGGGATTGGTAAGGTATTGTCGCCGATTTGTTCAGGGATTCTCTTCCATTGCTTCACACTCGACTAGATAGACTCAAAAGGGTGCTCCTTTCGTATGGTCCGATGAGTGTGAGGAGAGCTTTCAGAAGCTTAAGACAACACTGACCACAATACCAGTCTTGATATTGCCGTCAGCTTCAGACCCTTATACTGTGTATTGTAATGCTTCGGGAGTGGGCATTGGTTGTGTGTTGATGCAGGAGGGTAGGGTCATTGCTTATGCTTCTCGTCAGTTGAAGCTCCATGAGAAGAACTACCCTGTACATGATTTGGAGCTATCAGCCATAGTTCACGCTCTGAAGATTTGGAGATATTACCTGTACGGGGTCTCTTGTGAGGTGTACACCGATCATTGCAGTCTTCAGCATCTGTTCAAATAGAAGGACCTTAATATGGGACAACAGAGGTGGCTGGAGTTGTTTAAGGACTATGACATCACTATATTGTATCATCCGGGGAAGGCCAATGTTTTGGCCGATGCTTTGAACCGAAAGGCGGTCAGTATGGGCAGCCTAGCTTATATTCCAGTTGGGGAGAGGCCATTTGCATATAATGATCAGGCTCTAGCCAATCGTCTAGTGAGGTTGGATGTTTCTGAGCCGAGCCGAGTATTGGCTTGTGTTGTTTCTCGATCTTCTTTATATTATCGCATCAGAGAACGTCAATATGATGATTCACATTTGCTTGTCCTTAAGGACACAGTTCTGCACAATGATGCTAGAGATGTCACTATTGATAGTGATGGTGTTCTGAGGATGCAGGGCCGTATCTGCGTGCCCAAAATAGATGGCCTTCGAGAGTTGATATTAGAGAAGGCTCACAGCTCGCGGTACTCCATTCATCCGGTTACCGCAAAGATGTACCAGGACTAAGACAACATTACTGGTGGAGAAAGATGAAGGTGGGTATTGTTAGGCATGTAGCCAGGTGCCTCAACTGCTAGCAAGTCAAGTATGAGCATTAGAGACCGGGCGGTGTTCTTCAGCATATGGTTATTTATGAGTGGAAATGGGAGAGGATTACCTTGGATTTTGTGACTGGGCTCCCTCGGACATCGAGGAAGTTCGATTCGGTGTTGGTGATTGTTGATTGGCTGACCAAATCCGCACATTTCATTCTAGTATGTACTACTTACTCATTGGAGTGGTTAGCGGTGATCTTTATTCGGGAGATTATTAGGTTGCATGGGGTCCTAGTGTCTATCATATCTGACAGAGGCACCCAGTTCACTTCTCAGTTCTAGAGAGCATTTCAGCGGGAGCTGGGTACGCGGGTTGAGTTGAGCACCACATTTCATCCTCAAATAGACGGACAGTCTGAGCGCACTATTCAGATCCTGGAGGATATGTTGTGTGCATGTGTGATTGATTTTGGAGGTTCATGGGATGAGTTCTTTCTACTTGCTGAGTTTGCCTACAACAACAGTTATCAGTCGAGTATTCAGATGGCCCAGTATGAGGCGTTGTATGGTAGACGGTGTAGATCTCCCGTGGGATGGTTTGAGCCCGGTGAGGATAGATTGATAGGGACTCAGTTAGTTTAGGATGCTCTAGATAGAGTGAAGTTTATTCAGGAGAGGCTTCGCAAAGCACAGTCACACCAGAGGAGTTATGCAGACCGAAGGGTTCGAGAGTTGTCTTTCATGGTTGGTGATACAGTATTGCTGAAGGTTTCACCCATGAAAGGTTTCATGCGGTTTGGGAAGAAGGGAAAATTGAGTCCCAGGTACATTGGTCCTTTTGAGATACTCAGGAGGATTGGGGAGGTGGGCATATGAGCTGGCCTTGCCACCCAGTTTGTCCAGTGTTCATCCAGTATTCCATGTGTCTATGCTCCGGAAGTATGTCGGGAATCCATCTCATGTGTTGGACTTCAGTACGATTCAGCTTGATGGTGATCTATCTTATGATGTGGAGCCAATGGCTATTCTAGGTAGACAAGTTCGAAAGTTGAGGTCCAAGGACATTGCTTCAGTCAAAGTATAGTGGAGAGGCCGGCCCGTGGAGGAGGCTACTTGGAAGATCGATCAGGAGATGCGGAGCAGATATCCTCATCTATTTGAGTTTCCAGGTATGTTTCTTGACTCGCTCGAGGACGAGCATTTTCTTAAGTTGGGGAGAATGTGATGACCCGGCCCATCATCATGTGAGTTATCACTCCATTTTCCCCATTATATGCTTGTTCATGTTTCATTATGTTTTTTGGCGAGTTTGAGTCAATTCGGATTGAGTTTGGTTCGAAATGAGACAAATAGTCTCTTAGGAGAAAGCATAGTTGGGAAAGGTCAACCAGATGTTGACTTGTGAGTTAGAGAGTTCGGAATCGAATTCCGATGATTCGGTCAGCTTCGGGAGGTAATTTGTGATTTAGGAGAGCGATCAGAATTGAATTTGGAGGTCCGGTGTAGTTTTAGGCTTGAATTGGCTAAGGTTGAATTTTGGCGAAATCCGAACGGTAGGTGAGATTTTGATCGGGAAGTCGGAATGGAATTTTGATAGTTGCAGTAGCTCCGTTAGGTGATTTTGGATATGCCTGCAAATTTTCAGGTCATTCGGACATCGTTTGGTCGGGTTTTTGATTGAATGTTGGTTTCGGAAGTTTTAGATGAAACTTAGGCTTGAATTCGCTTTGATTTGATGATTTCCGTGTTTAGGGATGTGTTTTTATTATTGGAACCAGTTCGTATCGTGTTTTGAAGTAGGTTGGTGGTTTTCGTTGGGATCCCGGGGGCCTCGGGATGAATCTGGGGGTCCAAACGGACCATTTTTGGCCAAAGAAAAGACCAGGTCTGTTGTCATAGGTGCAGCAGGCATTTGTTCTTCGCGTTTGGGAAGATGACCACGCATTCGCGTAGTGTATCGGAAAGTCAAGGATTTTTGTTCTTTGCGTTCGCGAGGGGTTGGACGCGAACGCGTAAGGTGAGGATTGGGTGAATCGCGATCTTAAAGTCTGGATCGCGTTCGCGGAGGTAAAGGGTAGCTGGTCATCGCGAACGCGACTGAGGCCACGCGTTCGCGTAGAGAAAGAATGAGGACTGCTGCCATTTGTTCATCATGAACGCGTGCATAGCATCGCGTTCGTGTAGGGCAATGATGCCTGGAAGAAGGGTTTTAACATGACATTTAATCCGCGAACCCATTTCACATATCCTCCATTTTTGAGTTATTAGAGAGCAAAGTGACGGGATTTGAAGGGGATTTCACCGGGTAAACATTGGAGGTAAGTTTTATGGTCTAAATAAGTGATTTTATCTTAGAATATTCAATTATTTCAGTGTAAATGGTAGGATTAATGGGGGATTTTTGCCCTAAGCCTGGGTTATGGTAAATCATCGATTTGGATGGGCAAACGGAGTCCGATTTTGATAAACTTTATATGTATGGACTTGTGTTGAGATAAAGATTCCAAAAATGTAACTTTTGTAATTTTTCGAGAAGCATACCAAAAGTCGGATTTTGACAACTTTGTGGGTTATGGTGTAAATCGAGTTATTTCGATTGGGTTATGTCTAATTAGCCTCTATTGATGTATTCTTATTGATTTTGAGCAGATTTGGCATCCGGGGAGATTGATTTGCAAGCCAAGCGCAAAGCGAGCTAGGACTTCTACCTGTTCGAGGTGAGTGTTGGTAGTAAATGATGTACTGAGGGTTTGAAACCCCGTACTTGCACTATACGGTGCTATGCTGAGATGAAACTTGCGTCGTGTGACGAGCGTGGTGGCATTGTGATGGGGGATTTGGACTTGGTCCTTCCCGATTGATAGCTTACTGTGTATTATTACTGAGATTGAGTTTATAACTGTGTAGTTGGGCTAGTAGCCATGTTTGGGGCCTTGTGCCGATCTGTAGAGTATTAGGGAAGCCTGTAGAGCTAGGTGACCCTTATATCATGCGGGATACATACACTCAGCCGTATTCATAGCTGTATAGTATATCATGAGCCAATACTAGATGTGTACTTTGAGAGAGACTACCTAGGGTGGGATTCCCTATTCTAGCTGAGTGGGCTTGAGAGGCCAAGTCTATATTGCTTGAGATGGGGTCGAGGACCCGCTGTGAGATAATGATATACCTATATATTGGAACGGGCTACACGCCGCAACATTATATATATATATATATATATTGGATCGCGCTGCATGTCAAAGCGCTATATATATTGGCTCGGACTGCACACTGCAGTAATAGACATGTGGATCGGACTGCACCCCACAGTATTATTGCGCTTGGGCTGTAGGAGCCCTTTCGGAGTCTGCACACCCCCTAGTGAGCGCAATTATATATATTAGATCGGGCTGCACGCCGCAGTAGTATATTTATATATATATTTTGGATAGGACTGCTCGCCACAGTGATAAATATGTGGATCGGATTGCACACTGCAGTATCATAGTGCTTGGGCTGAAGGAACCCCTCTGAAGTCTGTATACACCCCAGTGAGCGCCGTCGACGTTAAATGGATGGGGCTGCAAGACGCAGCATTATATATATTGGAGCGGGCTACACGTCGCAGTATTATATATATATATATATACATATATATTGGATCGGACTGCACGCCGCAGCAGTATGTGTGAGGACTAGGTAAGTGTGGGACCGTTGTGAGACAGATGTGGACTGGAAATGGGATTATTCAGATGTCTTACCTGTGAGGTTACCCTTAGAACTGTTTAGTGATAGTACAAGTGTTCTTATTTTCAGTTGTTATTTATTATTATTACTCACTGAGTTGAAATATACTCACCCCACTCCCTTGCACTTTTTGTGCAGATGCACAGGTTCAGGAGGGCAGTTGAGCTATCGCACCTGCTTTATTATTACTATTCTGAGGGGACTTCGAGGTAGCTGCCGACGTCTGCAGGACCTGATCTCTTCCTCTTTATCATTTTGTTGTTTTCATTCTGCCAAGTCTTGATTGTGTAGGATATCTCATCTGTAGAGGCTCAGACTTGTGACATCACGATTGGTTGGGGCTATACTCTGTTTTGTTTTTATTTCCGCACTCATTGTTTTGATATGAAAACAAGATGTTAACGTTAATTGATCAGATTAATTAATAACTGGCTAGTAAATTGGATAATGTGGTCGGGCTTGGCTAGCAATGCGTTGGGCGCCATCACGATCGGGGTTTGGGTCGTGACATCAACACCCACTGCTGGGTTCCAAAATACCTCAATTTGCACATAAGGTACAAGGAGTAATGTGAGTACTCCAACCCAGTAAGTAATAAGCGTAAATAAAGACTGAGCATTAAGAAATGATGAATCCACATTTATGATAAACTCAATCAGCACAACAAGCTTACAAATCGATATACGAGTCAATCGTTTCATTTAAAACCCATTTTTTTTGTAAAAATCATTTTGAAATGCTTTCCAATAGTTTCAGTAGGGGTTCAATACCATTTATAATAAAAGAGTTGAAAATCATAATCGTCCCATTTGGCAAAACATAGTTCGTATATAGCCCCTCGAGCAAAATAGAAAATCCATATCCCATTTCATAACTTAGAAACTTTAGTTTAAATGAAAGATTATTTAAAACGTTTATGAATCATTTTCAATAAAGGCTCGGTTTAAAGATGAGTGAAAGCAGTACTCAAATCAACATGTTCAATAGAAACTCGCTTTAAAGAGGACTGAAAATAGTAAGTTCCTAAACCAGACTCTCAGGCGAGGCATCACTCATGTACATGTATATATATGTAGCCCCCGGGCAAGCCTCTCAGTCACTCGTGACTCAACTCTTACCAATCAATGCTCACACTTAGCACTCTTACTCAATAGGTACTATATAGTAACCGCTGCAGCATGCAACCTGATCTATTTATATAGTCAACTGCGCTCACTGGGGGTTTGTACACTCCGGATGGGCTCCTACAACCCAAGCACTATACTGCCGTGGTGTGAAGCCCGATCCAATATATCGCTGCGGCGTGCAGCCCGATCCATAGATATATAATCCTCACAACCAAGCCCTCGACCTTTCTTAGTCATTAACCTCACAATCAGACTTTTGGTCTATCTCAGTCATCAACCTCACGATCACTCGGACCATCAATAAAACAAGGAACTCAGCCCAAACAATTTTCACATTTTAAAGAAATAAAGTGATAAAATCAGATTTAGACAATAAATAGGTAAAACATGACTGAGGATATACTTTCAAACTAACAAAGTGAGGAAAAATAGTGCAAGTGCCCCTAAAAATCTCAGCAGCGCACAAAGCCCCAAACATGGCATCTAAAATATAATATCAATCTCTTGAATATGGAGTATCATAAGATTTCAAATCAAATATGCGACTTAACAATCGTACGGGATGGACCAATTCACAATCCTCAAAGGTCCACAACTCCTCACTCGTCATCTAGTGTGTGTGTCACCTCAAAGTAACAAGATGTGTAATCCGGGGTTTCAAACCCACATGATAGTATTTACAATCATTACTTACCTCGATTCGATCCAAACTCTAGCATGCGAAGCCTTTTACCTCATGAATTGACTCCCGGATGCTCCAAGTCCAGCCACAATCAGTACATAACTATTCGAGTATGCTAAGGAATCGAAGCCCACTCAAAAATATTCAATTTACATAAGAATTTCCAAAATGTATCAACCCGGCCCTCGGGCCCACATCATGGAACTCAATGAAAATCACATCAATAGAATCCTTATACTCTCACGAGTTTATACATACCAGAACATCAAAATTGGACCTCAATTGCCCCCTCAAATTCCCAATTTACATTCTTCAAATTCAAGCCCTAATTCCCCAATTTTTGGCTTTAATTTCCACATATTTCATGATTAAACAAGTAAGAATCACATGGGATCGAGTATAGAGTTAAAAAATCTCACTTCCAAGTGTTTCCCTTCAATTCCCTCTTCAATCTTTCTCAAAAGCTCCAAATATTGCTCAACAATGGAGGAAATAGAGCAAAACATTGCGAATCTCACTTTTAAACATTCTGCCCCAGGTAAAATTACCTTCTTCACAGCGCGACCAGCCTCTGGCGTTCGCGTATAACAAATTCGCTACCTATCGACTTTTCCCTTCGTGAACACGGACAATTTGACACGAATGTGGTGCTTTGCCATATCAGGCTTTCGCGAATGTGATGAAGCTCTCGCAAATGCATAGCACATGGGCCTTGGGTGCCTAATGACCTTACTCCTCTACGCGAATGCCACCCCAGTCTCGCATCCGCGATGCACATGAATCCTCCACCTTTTCTTTTGCATTCTCATCCTTGTGAATGCATTGAACAAAAATTATCACTTAAAAACACACTTTGCGAATGCGAGTCCTTGACCGCGAACGCGAAGAACAATTTCGCCTGCAACAAAACTAGTAAAAACTGCCAAGTCCAATGCCAAATTGATCCGTTTAACCACCCAGAACTTACCCAAGGCCCTCGGGACCTCAACCAAACATACCAAAATATCCCATAACATCATTCAAACTTGTTCCAACCTTCAGAATGCTTAAAACAACATTAAAACATCACATTTTCATCTAATTCAAGCCTAAGAATTCCAAAATCTTCTGAATTACGCTTTTGATAAAAAACCCAACCAAACCACGTCTGAATGACTTGAGATTTTTCACACACATTCCAAATACACACAATGGAACTATCGCAACTTCCGGAATTCCATTCTGACCTCTATAACAAAATCTCGCCTATCAGCCAGAAAATGCCGAAATCTCAATTTTGCCAATTCAAGCTAAACTTTCCTCGGACTTCCAAAATGCATTCTGATCTCGCTCCTAAGTCCCATATAACCTAACGGAGTTAACCAAATCATAAAAATTCCAATCCGAGATCATATACAAACAAGTCAAATCTAGGTCAAACCTTTCAAATGTCAAGCTTCAAACTGAGAACTATTCCTCCAAATTCATTCCGATTACCCTGAAACCCAAGACCAACAATTTACATAAGTCTTAATACATATTACAGGGCTGGTCATGCCCGAGAATTGATGAGCCAGATGCAAAAGCTCAAAACGACCGGTCGGGTCGTTACATGCTCTCCCACTTAAACATACGTTCATCCACGAACGTGCCTAGAGTTGTTCCAGGTGCCAACCAATCACTGAAAAGTCTTAACATGCATATACATGAGGGTGATCCTACATCACCCTATCTCATATAGGTTTTATAACACATAGAAACTAATATACACAATTCAATCTAGCTCATAAACCATAGAACCACATTCCACTTTGAAGTCTTCAATGCGATCAAAATCTTACATCTATACTATGCACAATTCCGAACAAGATGTGAAAAATCATATATGTAACCTCAGGTGCAATTACATGATATACCACATAACTCAAATGCTTGCAGCGATAACTTCTAATCATAGCGGCTGTACATAACAACCGAATACCGATAGAAAACCTCTTATCAACTAAAGTTTCATTCCAACACTTTCATATACTACTAGTGATAAGTGAAACACATCATAAACTATAACCATTTCTCAGGTCGACCATTCATGAAGCCACTTCTCCCTTGGCAAAGACCATAGCAAATTTTCGAGCCGAACCTGGATATTAACCTACCAACATGTTGGAATCGAATCTAGACCATTGTCCTGATGTTTTTTTGCTACTTTATGGGTTTATGAAGATCTACCCCCTTTCATAATTGAACTTATCCAACAAGGATGGAGGACATCTTACAGTTACCTTGGTATACAAGATATGTTTAAAGTGACAAGCCATAATTATCCTTGTTGTATCTACAAATTTTCCAACTTATAAGGTAGTAGTTGTTGCGACAGGATTGCAAACACTTATAAGTAAGATCTACTACACTTAACCCATAATTCAACTTTACCATATCTAGGACAATTGAAAAATATTTAAAATACAATGTTCAAAATCTTATATTTTTCGTGCAAGTAGCTTGCAAAATAGGTACCCTTTTAAATATTTTTCAATTATGCAAATATAACCTTTTCACATACAGTTCTAGAGCCTGTATAGATTACCAGATTTAACCAAATCTATTTACAACCCTTTTAAAAGTTATGAGGTACCCCCGACAATACTATAAGGCCAAGACTGTATTCTCGTGTGCAAAAGTTATGAGGTACCTCCAACAACAATGGTAAGAAATCATTATTTGTTGTAATAATAAAGGATTATATTCATTATTTAGTAGATTCCTAAACAGACAAAGGGTAAATGTCTCTTCGAATGAACAAAGGGTAAAAAAAAGGATATTCTAATGAAGAGGATCGTGTGTACGCGGTTGATGATAAAGGAGAATGTGAGGATTATAATTTATTTGACCATGTATGATAAGCTAACATCTTTATGGACTTAAAACCATATCCTATTTATCGTGAGCCTAGATATCCTACTCATCCGCTCAACAACATAAAGTTTTTTTTTGCAAATAGCTGAAGATAACTATTTTTTTCAACTTATTACTTGTAAGATACATTGAAAAACCTAACTTGTGAATGGTCCATAACAACTATGATGACCTCCAGGCTTGTGGGACGCTTTAGTTCGACCTAATGCCTATACATTAGGTAAGCCATATAATTCAGATTTACTTGAGCATCCATTAGATCACCCAGTATTTTGTATGATACTAGTTGATCATATTGCAACAGTCTAAAGCCCGATACATATCAACTATACAGGGTAATTTTCCAACATATGCTTAGGTTAGCCATAAGTTGAAGCTCATGCCTTGGTATCATGTTTTTTATTTGAAAATTCTATAAATTCTTTTGCTGAGCTTGCAGATTTGTTTATTAAATCCTCTCAAGATTCCTCCTAAAGCATCCCATATTTTTTTACCTGTATCGTATATTCCGAATTAACCATATTTTATAAGGTACAACAAATTATCTTGTAGATAATTGGGTATACAATTGGGTATACTTGACCTTTAATTTCTTGTGATTTCGCAAACAATTCGACCATGCAAGTTGTTTTTAAAAAGACATTTAAGTATTTCCTAACTCATATGTCAATATTAAGTCCTTTGAGGTGGCTCTCGGCTCGGGAGGTAAATGTGATAGAAACCAATTATGAAACTCCACTAGTACCTTTTATCCGGTGTATTACTGATGCCCCAGCCGAGTTCGTGAATTTGACAATAGCACACTCATATCAAGCTTGATATGGTAGCCTGCAATATAAACAAAAAGGGCAGCTTCTATGATCATGTTATTAGGTTGTACCTCCAAAACAAGATATCACATGAAACCAGTGTGTTAATTCAAAAGTATGTCAGGAATTTTTAAGGCTAATAATTACATAATGATGGGTACCTCACTATATTATTTGATAGCAACACGGTAGGGATTCAATAATTACTAAAGGAAAAACAAGAAACGTGCGGAAGCTAAAAGAAAATAAAGAAACGAATAAAAGACAAAAATTAAAGATAGATTGAATTCAAGAAAGAGTTTCTTGAATTCAAGAAGTCTATTCTTGAAGTTGAATCCTAACAACAACAATTAGCTAATAAAGAACTAATCACATTTGGTAGAAATTAAAAACAAGAAATAGATCGTGAAACACGACCCCTTAGATTAACAAGAACAACAATAAGCCTAAAATAATCACCTTTCTTGAATACCTAGAAGTAATCTAAGATTTCGAAAAGGGTTTAATTCTTACCACTTTAAGTTGAGTCTTGAAGATTGAAGAATAAATCCAAGAGTAGCCACACAAGAGTGCAAGAAAATCTCACAAGTTTTATTGATAATAATCTGAATAATCTACCTAAAAACAAAGAAGATACCCCTTTATATAGAGGGTGATCCATGAAATAATCCTTAGATATTAGGAAATAAAGTCCTAAACTACTTCGGACAACAAGTCCAACTAAAATAGGAAAAGGTAAAACTCTAAGAAACCAAAACTGAGTCAATCTTGGAAAGTAATTCTACCAATCTTAGGGAAAGGAAAATATTAACCTTAAATAACCAGGAAAGCAATAAATATAGTCCCATAATATATGGAAATAAGTTCCAGACCAATCTTGGATAGAATCTTGAAAATCTTGGAAATCTTGAACTTGTAATTTTCAAGCAACTTGGCACCAACTTGCACTCAACATCTAGCACGCCTATTATACCTTTATTGGACATCAAGTAAGTCCTTTTTATACTATTAAAATGTGGTTTTATGTAGGACTTCTGTGACGACCCAAAGGGTCATCACTTATTTAATTAATCATTTCGAGCTTCTGAGGCCTTGAAAACCTCATTCTATGTTGCCTCGATTTGCGTGCACAATCCGGGCACAAAGCTGAAAAATATTTATGTTGAAATATGTGAAATATGTGAAAAAGTAGAAGAATTTTGATATTAATATTGATATGGTTGACTTTGGTCAACATTTTTGGTAAACGGACCGGATCCGTGATTTGACTATTTCAGAAAATCCGTAGAAAAATATGGAACTTGGGCATATGTCCGGAATTGAAATCCGAGGTCTAGAACCCCGGTAAAACAATTTTTCTGTTAAATTGTTTTCCGAAAATGTTTAAGGAAAATGAAACTGATTTTTTATTAAAAAGTACTGGTATCGGGATCGTATTTTGGTTCCGACGCCCGGTACAGGTCATATATATTGGTTAAGCGCTTCCTGTAAAGTTTGGTTGGAAACGGACGTCGTTTGACGTGTTTCGGCCTTAAATTGGAAAGTTTGGAAGTTATGAAATTTTGAAAGAATTCTTGAGATTTAAGGCTAAATTCCTTGATTTTGATGTTATTTTGGTGATTTGATCGCGCGAGCAAGTTCGTATGATGTTTTTGAGTTAGTGTGCATATTTGGTTTGAATCCCCGAGGGCTCGGGTGAGTTTCGGATAGGTAACGGGATGGTTTTGAACTTGAAATTGCAGCAGAAACTCTGCAATTTTTGCACAGAGATTTTCTTCTATGCGATCGCATAGGTGAGGCTGCGATCGCATAGAGCAAAGATTAGAGGTCCCAAAAAAATCCTTCTGTGCGATCGCAATAGAGCCTATGCGATCGCATAGCTTCCACTTTCCATCCTATGCGATCGCATACTATTCCTCGCGATCGCATAGAGTAAGACTGAGGCCCAGAATTTCCTTCTATGCGATCGCGTACCATTCCCTGCGATCGCATAGAGTAATTTCAGTTCATCCATTTCCTGCTATGCGATCGCATTTGTCCTCCGCGATCGCATAGAGCAATTTTGTTGTCTCCTTATTTTCTTCTATGCGATCGCATCACAGGCCCTGCGATCGCATAGAGTAAATTTTCGCCCAGTGAATTTAAGACAGAAAACAGAACAGAAACGGGATAAAAATCCCATTTCTGTTCAACTCTCTTCTCCACAACATTTTAGGCGATTTTTGAGGCATTTCTTCATCAAAGTTCATTGGGTAAGTATTGTTAACTCGTTTTCTTCATTTTTCATCAACATCAATCAAATCCTTAGGCTTAAACATGTATAAATTGGTTGAAAATTTGAGAAATGGGTATAGTTAGGGCTTTCAAAGAATTTGCGATTTAGACCTCGTTTTGGAGTCGAACTTAAGAACAATTTGTATATTTGAACTCATGGAAGATTGGGTGAAATTATTTTGGTTCGAAACTTGAGTTTCGATTATGTGGGCCCGGGGTCGGTTTTTACTATTCCGGGCAGAATGTTGTAAAAACCATATTTAGCAATATGAACTAGTTTGTTAAGTAGAATTGATGATATTAAATCAATTGTGTATAGATACGATTGGATTGGAGTCAAATTCAAAAGGAAAAGACATTTCCACGGGGTGAATTGTTCATAAGCATTCGAGGTAAGTGTTTGTTCTATCCTAGCTTGAGGGAATAGGATTATGTGTTATGTGTTATGTGATCGAGTGCGGTGTATGAGCTGTGGTGACGAGCATCCATACACTGGCGTCTAGTATGACCGTGAGTCGTTGGAAAATGATTATTTTGAGATATATTACAGATGAATTGTTATTGTTCTCCCTTGTTGGGACTTGTTGTGAAGATAATTATTGATTGCCCTTGATGGGACGATTTATGAATTGTTGTTTCTTTCTCTGCCCTTAGCTGTGATTGTTATTTGGGTGAGGAAGAGTGATAATGCACGAAGGGTGATGCCGTGCCATGTTTATTTATTTATGCACGAAGGTTAATGCCGTGCCATGTTTATTTATTGATTATGCACGAAGGATCATGCCGTGCCCTGTTATTGAACCATGTACGAAGGATCATGCCGTACTATGGATGTGAGGATGAGAGTAAAAGCACGAAGGGTGATGCCGTGTACTTTATTTGTTTGTTTGGTGAGGATGAGAGTAAAAGCACGAAGGGTGATGCCGTGTACTTTATTTGTTTATTTGGTGAGGATGAGAGTAAAAGCACGAAGGGTGATGCCGTGCAATTGCTTGCTATTTCTTGAAGTGATATAATTCGTGTTTACATTATACTTTGTTTTCTTTGTGAAATTATTAACTGTGGTTAATTGTTGAATTCTTTAAGATATTCCTTATTGTGTTATTACTTGATTATTTCTTGTTATTTTGTGGTACACATATATATATTGAATTGCACAGGTTTATGTGAGTGTCTGGTCCTAGGCTTGTCACTACTTCGCCGGGATAGGCCAGGCACTTACCGGCACATGGGGTCGGTTGTGCTGATGCTACACTCTGTGCGTTTTTGCACAGGTCCAGGTTACGATCAGGAGCAGCAGCAGCAGTAAATAGATTGCGTGGGAGTTGATCACATTTGAGACCGAGGTAGCTTGCAGACGTCCGCAGGCCCGACGTCTCTTTCTTTATTATGTTAATAGCTGTAGTCTCATTGTTCCGAGACAAACAGAATTATGTTATATTTCCTTCAGACTTTTATGTGTAGTATTCCATAGTAGTTTGTGAGTTGGTGACTCCAAGTCTTGGGTAGAGGATTTCGGTATGATTTTTACCTTGTGATTTATTATTTCCATTTCGATAAAGTATTCCGCATTTATTTAATTAAAATTGTGTTAAAAATAGGATAGTATGAATACAGTGGCTTGCCTAGCTACCACGAGTAGGCGCCATCACGATCCCGATATTGGGGGAAAATCCGGGTCGTGACAAGTTGGTATCAAAGCTCTAGGTTACATAGGTCTCGCCACTCACGAACAAGCTTAGTAGAGTTTGAGAGGTAGGTACGGAGACGTCTGTACTTGTCCTCCAAAGTCTATTGAGTTAGGAAAGAGTCTCTCGTTTGTTCTTTCTTGTCGTGCTACTTGATCCTCAATTACTGATTGAATTTCTATTCTGTCCTTTCGCAGATGGTAAGGACACGCGCTTCTTCGTCCGCTGACCAGCAGCCTGAGCCCCAGACAGCTCCTGTGAGGGGCGGGGGTCGAGGCCGTATCAGAGGCCGTGGTAGGGGTAGAGCTCAGCCCCAGGCAGCTACCCGAGAGGTGGAGCCCCATATTGAGATTGACGAGGAGGTTCCGATTCCGGCAGCTCCAGTGGGCCCAGCTGAGGTCCCGGGAGAGGCTTTAGTTACCCGGATCTCGGGATGCTTTGGTCGAGAATAGCGGGATTCATGGACGACATTGCCGGAGCGGGTTTATTATCGGTTGCCCCGGCTACTTCTCGGTGGAGGAGGGGCCCGGACTCCTGTGCTCGTACTCCGGAGCCGGTGGCTCCTCGGCCTCGAGCACCGATGGTCGACCAGCTGTGGCCACTCAGTCGAGTACCACGGCTCATGCCGGAGATGGAGCGGCCATGACTTTCGATTCGTTATGGAGGCTTGATCGGTTCTCCAAGCTATGTACCACTACTTTCGGTGGAGCCGCATCAGAGGATCCTCGGGACTTCTTATTCAGTTGTCGTGAGATTCTCAAGACTATGGGGATCGTGGAGACAAACGGAGTTGATTTTCGTACCTTCGGACTTGCGGGATCCGCCAAGACTTGGTGGAGAGATTATTGCTCGACTCGACCAGCAGGGGTCCCCAGCTCTATCATGGGACCGGTTTGCGGAACTATTTATGGAGAAGTTTCTCCCTACTACTCGGCGGGATTTACTTCGGAGGCAGTTTGAGCGCCTCCATCAGGGCACTATGACAGTTACACAGTATGAGACGAGATTTATCGACTTGGCTCGTCATGCGGTGGTGATACTTCCCACGGAGCGGGAGAGGGTCCGCGGTTTATAGATGGGCTTAATCAGCCGATTAGACTCCGGATGGCTATGGGTGTGGGGAGTGACATATCATTTCGGGAGGCAGCCAATGCAGCACGCAGATTGAGATGGCTCTTGCTAGGGGGGGCGGTTATTCTTCGGATAAGAGGCCTCGTCATTCGAGGTAGATTTGGTGGTTCTTCCTGTGGTAGGAGAGAATCCTTTGATAGAGGCCGGTCTTCCGGGCCTTTTCATTCCGCCCTTCGAGGCTTCACGGGGTGGATCGGGTGATCGTGGTTCTCGGGGGTATTATTCAGACCAGTCTCCTATTAGTGCTCGGCCTCTTCAGAGTGTTCGTGGAGGCCATTCGGGTCGTCAGGGCCAGCAGCCCTATCAGTCTAAGAGTCGCTACGGTTGTGGCGACCCAGGTCATTTTATCAGGAATTGCCCTATAGCAGCGGGCAACTCTCAGCGGCGAGGTCCTCGTCCTATGATTTAGGCCCCAGCTGACCCTCAGCCTGCCCAGCCAGCCGAGGCGGGGGTAGAGATTATAGAGGTGGAGGTCGAGACCGTAGAGGTGGAGACCGGCCAGCGAGAGGTAGAGGTCAGCCAGTTGATGGTCGTCCTAGAGACGCAGCTCAGAGGGGAGGTGCAGATCCCCGATTCTATGCTTTACCGGCCAGGCCAGAGGCAGAGGCATCAGATGCCGTGATTACAGGTACTATTCTTGTGTGTGGCAGAGGTGCTTCAGTATTATTTGACCCTGGATCTACATATTCCTATGTGTCTTCCTACTTCGCACCGTATTTGGCTGTGCCCAGCTATGCTCTGGATATTCCAGTTTATGTGGCTACACCAGTGGGTGGCTCCATTGTAGTCGATCGGGTGCATCGTTCGTGCGTAGTTATATTTGGGGGTCTTGAGACCCGTGTTGATCTGTTGCTCTTGGATATGGTAGATTTTGATGTCATATTGGGAATGGACTGGTTGTCCCCATACCATGCTATTCTTGATTGTCATGCTAAGACTGTCACCTTAGCCTTGCCAGAATCACCCCGATTAGAGTGGAAGGGTACCTCAAGCCACTCCGTTCGCACTGTTATTTCTTATGTTAAGGCTCGACGTATGGTCGAGAATGGGTGTCTAGCTTATCTGGCTTATGTTCGTGATTCCAGCGCAGAAGTTCCTTCCATTGAGTCGGTCCCTATTGCACGGGAGTTTCAGGAGGTTTTTCCTTCAGACCTGCCGGGCATGCCACCCGACAGGGATATTGATTTCTGTATTGATTTGGCACCGGGCACTCAGCCCATCTCTATTCCACCCTATCGTATGGCCCCGCCGGAACTAAAAGAGTTGAAAGATCAGTTGCAGGACCTTCTTGAGAAGGGCTTTATCGGGCCCAGTGTTTCCCCCTGGGGAGCACCTGTATTATTTGTAAAGAAGAAGGATGGCTCGATGCGGATGTGTATTGATTACCGGCAGTTAAACAAGGTGACTATCAAAAATAAATATCCACTGCTGAGGATTGATGATTTGTTTGACCAGCTCCAGGGAGCGAGGGTATTCTCTAAGATAGACTTGAGGTCGGGCTACCATCAGCTGAAGATCAGGGCGGCTGACATTCCTAAGACAGCCTTTCGCTCTAGATATGGGCATTATGAGTTCTTGGTCATGTCCTTCGGGTTGACCAATGCCCCAGCAACATTTACGGAGTTGATGAACCGAGTGTTCAGGCCTTATCTAGATCTATTCGTGATAGTCTTTATAGACGATATCCTAGTATACTCTCGCAGCCAGGAAGAGCACGAGCAGCACCTTAGAGTGGTTTTTCAGACTCTGAAGGATAATTAGCTATATGCCAAGTTTTCAAAATTCGAGTTCTGATTGAGTTCGGTTACATTTCTAGTCATATCGTATCAGTAGAGGGTATTCAGGTAGACCCAAAGAAGATTGAGGCAGCCAAGAATTGGCCTCGACCAGCTTCAGTGAGCGAGATTCGGAGTTTCTTGGGATTAGCAGGTTACTACCGTCAGTTCGTAGAGGGGTTATCTTCTTTTGTAGCCCCGATGACCAGGTTGACCGAAGGGTGTCCAGTTTCAGTGGTCAGAGGAGTGTGAGGCGAGCTTTCAGAAGCTCAAGACAGCCTTGACCACCGCGCCAGTGTTGATACTACCTACGGGTGCAGGGCCTTATACAGTTTATTGTGACGCATCTCGTACAGGGCTTGGAGCGGTATTGATGCGGGATGGTAAGGTTATCGCTTATGCTTCGAGACAGTTAAAAATACATGAGAAGAATTATCCAGTTCATGATCTTGAGTTAGCAGCAGTGGTTCATGCCTTAAAGATCTGGAGGCATTATCTATATGGTGTGACATGTGAGGTGTACACCGATCACAAAAGCCTACGGTACTTGTTCAAACAGAAGGAGTTGAATCTACGACAGCGGAGATGGTTAGAGTTGCTAAAAGACTATGATGTTACTATATTATATCACCCAGGTAAGGCCAATGTGGTGGCCGATGCATTGAGTAGAAAGTATGCCAGCATGGGTAGTCTTGCATATATTCCGGTCAATCAGAGACCATTAGCTCTAGATGTCGAGGCCTTAGCCAACCGGTTCGTGAGATTAGACATTTCTGAGCCTAGCAGAGTGTTAGCCTGCACGGTCGCTCGTTCTTCTTTATTAGAGCGTATCCGTGAGAGGCAATTTGATGATCCTCATTTGTGTGAGTTGAGAGATACAGTACAGCGGGGAGGTGCCACACAGGTAAATCTAGATGATGATGGGGTATTGAAATTGCAGGGTCGAGTTTGTGTGCCCAATGTCGAAGGAATTCGAGAGTTGATCTTAGCAGAGGCCCACAGTTCGCGGTATTCTATTCACCCGGGCGCCGCGAAGATGTACCAGGACTTACGGCAACACTATTGGTGGCGCAGAATGAAGAAAGATATCGTTGCGTATGTCGCTCGGTGTCTAAATTGTCAGCAGGTGAAATATGAGCACCAGAGACCTGGTGGTGTATTCCGGAGGATTGAAATTCCCGAGTGGAAATGGGAGCGGATCACTATGGACTTCGTTACTGGACTTCCTTTGACTCGGAGGAAATTTGATGCTATTTGGGTCATTGTTGATAGGTTGACCAAATCAGCACACTTTATTCCAGTATCTGTCTCCTACTCGTCGGAGAGGTTAGCGGAGGTTTACATTAGGGAGATTGTTCGTCTCCATGGGGTGCCAGTATCTATTATCTCCGATCGGGGTACGCAGTTTACCTCGCGGTTCTGGAGAGCGGTTCAGCAGGAGTTAGGCACCCAGGTTCAGTTGAGTACAACATTTCATCCTCAGACGGATGGCCAGTCCGAGAGGACTATTCAGATTCTAGAGGACATGCTTCGAGCCTGTGTTATTGATTTCGGAGGCTCGTGGGACCAATTTCTGCCATTAGCAGAGTTCGCCTACAATAACAGCTACCAGTCCAGCATCCAGATGGCCCTGTATGAGGCGTTGTATGGTAGGCGATGTCGATCTCCAGTCGGATGGTTTGAGCCGGGGAAGGCTCGGTTGTTGGGTACAGACTTAGTTCCGGAGGCCTTGGATAAGGTCAAAATTATCCAGGAGAGATTGCGTGCCACTCAGTCCAGAGAGAAGACTTATGCGGATCGTAAGGTTCGAGATGTAGATTTCATGGTCGGTGAGCAAGTATTGCTCCGGGTGTCGCCTATGAAGGGCGTGATGAGGTTTGGGAAGAAGGGCAAGCTCGGCCCTAGGTATATTGGTCCATTTGAGATTCTAGACAGAGTGGGAGGGGTGGCTTACAGATTAGCTTTGCCGCCTAGCTTATCAGCCGTGCATCCGGTTTTTCATGTATCTATGCTTCGGAGATACCACGGCGATCCCACACATGTGTTAGACTTCAGTACTGTCCAATTGGACAATGATCTATCTTACGAGGAGGAGCCGGTAGCCATTCTAGACCGGCAGGTTCGACAGTTGAGGTCGAAGAGTTATCCTTCTGTGCGTGTTCAGTGGAGAGGTCAGCCTCCTGAGGCATCGACCTGGGAGTCCGAGTCTGATATGCGGAGCCGTTACCCACACTTGTTTCCTGACTCGGGTACTTCTTTCTTTTGTCCGTTCGAGGACGAACGGTTGTTTTAGAGGTGGAGATTGTGACGACCCAAAGGGTCATCACTTATTTAATTAATCATTTCGAGCTTCTGAGGCATTGAAAACCTCATTCTATGTTGCCTCGATTTGCGTGCACGGTCCGGGCACAAAGCTGAAAAATATTTATGTTGAAATATGTGAAATATGTGAAAAAGTAGAAGAATTTTGATATTAATATTGATATGGTTGACTTTGGTCAACATTTTTGGTAAACGGACCCGGATCCGTGATTTGACTGTCTCAGAAAATCCGTAGAAAAATATGGAACTTGGGCATATGTCCGGAATTGAAATCCGAGGTCTAGAACCCCGGTAAAAGAATTTTTCTGTTAAATTGTTTTCTGAAAATGTTTAAGGAAAATGAAACTGATTTTTTATTAAAAAGTACTGGTATCGGGCTCGTATTTTGGTTCCGACGCCCGGTACAGGTCATATATATTGGTTAAGCGCTTCCTGTAAAGTTTGGTTGGAAACGGACGTCGTTTGACGTGTTTCGGCCTTAAATTGGAAAGTTTGGAAGTTATGAAATTTTGAAAGAATTCTTGAGATTTAAGGCTAAATTCATTGATTTTGATGTTATTTTGGTGATTTGATCGCGCGAGCAAGTTCGTATGATGTTTTTGAGTTAGTGTGCATATTTGGTTTGAATCCCCGAGGGCTCGGGTGAGTTTCGGATAGGTAACGGGATGGTTTTGAACTTGAAATTGCAGCAGAAACTCTGCAATTTTTGCACAGAGATTTTCTTCTATGCGATCGCATAGGTGAGGCTGCGATCGCATAGAGCAAAGATTAGAGGTCCCAAAAAATCCTTATGTGCGATCGCAATAGAGCTCATGCGATCGCATAACTTCCACTTTTCCTCCTATGCGATCGCATACTATTCCTCGCGATCGCATAGAGTAAGACTGAGGCCCAGAATTTCCTTCTATGCGATCGCGTACCATTCCCTGCGATCGCATAGAGTAATTTCAGTTCATCCATTTCCTGCTATGCGATCGCATTTGTCCTCCGCGATCGCATAGAGCAATTTTGTTGTCTCCTTATTTTCTTCTATGCGATCGCATCACAGGCCCTGCGATCGCATAGAGTAAATTTTCGCCCAGTGAATTTAAGACAGAAAACAGAACAGAAACGGGATAAAAATCCCATTTCTGTTCAACTCTCTTCTCCACAACATTTTAGGCGATTTTTGAGGCATTTCTTCATCAAAGTTCATTGGGTAAGTATTGTTAACTCGTTTTCTTCATTTTTCATCAACATCAATCAAATCCTTAGGCTTAAACATGTATAAATTGGTTGAAAATTTGAGAAATGGGTATAGTTAGGGCTTTCAAAGAATTTGCGATTTAGACCTCGTTTTGGAGTCGAACTTAAGAACAATTTGTATATTTGAACTCATGGAAGATTGGGTGAAATTATTTTGGTTCGAAACTTGAGTTTCGATTATGTGGGCCCGGGGTCGGTTTTTACTATTCCGGGGCAGAATGTTGTAAAAACCATATTTAGCAATATGAACTAGTTTGTTAAGTAGAATTGATGATATTAAATCAATTGTGTATAGATACGATTGGATTGGAGTCAAATTCAAAAGGAAAAGACATTTCCACGGGGTGAATTGTTCATAAGCATTCGAGGTAAGTGTTTGTTCTATCCTAGCTTGAGGGAATAGGATTATGTGTTATGTGTTATGTGATCGAGTGCGGTGTATGGGCTGTGGTGACGAGCATCCATACACTGGCGTCTAGTATGACCGTGAGTCGTTGGAAAATGATATTTTGAGATATATTACAGGTGAATCGTTATTGTTCTCCCTTGTTGGGACTTGTTGTGAAGATAATTATTGATTGCCCTTGATGGGACGATTTATGAATTGTTGTTTCTTTCTCTGCCCTTAGCTGTGATTGTTATTTGGGTGAGGAAGAGTGATAATGCACGAAGGGTGATGCCGTGCCATGTTTATTTATTTATGCACGAAGGTTAATGCCGTGCCATGTTTATTTATTGATTATGCACGAAGGATCATGCCGTGCCCTGTTATTGAACCATGTACGAAGGATCATGCCGTACTATGGATGTGAGGATGAGAGTAAAAGCACGAAGGGTGATGCGGTGTACTTTATTTGTTTATTTAGTGAGGATGAGAGTAAAAGCACGAAGGGTGATGCCGTGTACTTTATTTGTTTATTTGGTGAGGATGAGAGTAAAAGCACGAAGGGTGATGCCGTGCAATTGCTTGCTATTTCTTGAAGTGATATAATTCGTGTTTACATTATACTTTGTTTTCTTTGTGAAATTATTAACTGTGGTTAATTGTTGAATTCTTTAAGATATTCCTTATTGTGTTATTACTTGATTATTTCTTGTTATTTTGTGGTACACATATATATATTGAATTGCACAGGTTTATGTGAGTGTCTGGTCATAGGCTTGTCACTACTTCGCCGGGATAGGCCAGGCACTTACCAGCACATGGGGTCGGTTGTGCTGATGCTACACATCTGTGCGTTTTTGCACAGGTCCAGGTTACGATCAGGAGCAGCAGCAGCAGTAAATAGATTGCGTGGGAGTTGATCATATTTGAGACCGAGGTAGCTTGCAGACGTCCGCAGGCCCGTCGTCTCTTTCTTTATTTATGTTATTAGCTGTAGTCTCTTTGTTCCGAGACAAACAGAATTATGTTATATTTCCTTGAGACTTTTATGTGTAGTATTCCATAGTAGTTTGTGAGTTGGTGACTCCAAGTCTTGGGTAGAGGATTTCGGTATGATTTTTACCTTGTGATTTATTATTTCCATTTCGATAAAGTATTCCGCATTTATTTAATTAAAATTGTGTTAAAAATAGGATAGTATGAATACAGTGGCTTGCCTAGCTACCACGAGTAGGCGCCATCACGATCCCGATATTGGGGGAAAAATCCGGGTCGTGACAACTTCATGGGCTGCATGTTTTGAGCACATTTAGGTGCGAAATTGGTCAAATGACCTTATTTTGCAACTTTTTAACTTGAGATCTTGTTAAAGGCCCTCTTTGCGATTCCAAAGCTTCATACTTATCCTTAAATAGATTTGAGCTTCCTAGGATGCTATCATTATTACATATTAATTATCAAGAGACAATGACTTACAACCTAATATACCCTCAAAATCTGTAAGGCTAATGGTTTAAAATTGAATTATGATAATATCAAGAGACAATGACATACCATTGATATCTTTATGTGGAACCAAATATCTTAGGTCTGGTGTACAATCAGGTCCGATTTCTATGGTATATCAATAAGGTGCACCATTCCAGAACGAGGGCCTGGGAAGAAAAAATAAGAGTAAGCATATTTTCATACCCATCCTACAATAAGAAAAAAAAGGTATTCGAAGAATTTTGGGAAGATCTACTAAAGAAAAAGCTATGATGCTATATTACGCATTCAAAAGTCCCTAGGTTTATGGTAAATCTGGTATAGATCTAGTACTTTCGATACCAAATTTATTAGTTGATCCTTATTAAAACAACTTTTGTGAAAATTGAGTTATAAGTATATTATAGTTCTGAACATTGTATATGGAAAATGGCCCCAAATGCATAGTCTAATTAATTGTGATGACCTGGCCCGTCATCATGTGAGTTATCACCCCATTTTTCCCGTTATCTATTTGTTCATGTTTTAATACGTGTGTTTGGTGAGTTTGAGTCAATTCGGATCGAGTTCGGTTGGAAATGAGACAAATAGTCTCTTAGGAGAAGGCATAGTTGGGAAAAGTCAACCGGATGTTGACTTGTGAGTTAGAGAGCTCGGAATCAAATTCTGATAATTCGGTTAGCTCTATGAGGTCATTTTTAGCTTAGGAGAGTGATTAGAATTGAATTTGGAGCTCTGGTGTAGTTTTAGGCTTGAATTCGCTAAGGTTGAATTTTGGCGAAATACGTGAGATTTTGATCCCGGAGTCGGAATGAAATTCCGACAGTTTTAGTAGATCCGTTAGGTGATTTTTGATACGCCTGCAAATTTTCAGGTCATTCGGACATTGTTTGGTCGGGTTTTTGATCGGATGTTGGTTTTTGAAGTTTTAGATGAAACTTAGGCTTAAATTTGCTTTGATTTGACGATTTCCGTGTTTAAGGGTGCGTTTTTATGATTGGAACAAGTTTGTATCGTGTTTTGGAGTAGGTTGGTGGTTTTCGTTGGGGTCCCGGGGGCCTCGGGATGAATCCCGGGGTCTAAACGGACCATATTTGGCCAAATGAGGGATCAAGTCTGCTGTCATAGGTGCAGTAGATATTTGTTCTTCGCGATCGCGAAGATGGCCATGCGAGCGCGTAGTGTATCGAAGAGCTGATGGTCTTTTGCTCTTCGCGATCGCGAGGTGCTGGATGCGATCGCGTAAGGTGAAGACTGGGTGAATCGCGATCGTGGAGCCTGGATCACATTCGCAGAGTGCAAGGGTAGCTGGTCATCGCGATCTCGGTTGAGTCCACGCGATCGCGTAGAAGAAAAACAGGCCTGCTAAAATTTCTTTATTGCGATCACATGCCAAAGGCTGCGATCGCGTGGAGTAAAGATGCCTGGCAGAAGGGTTTTTAACAGGACATTTCATTCGCGAACCCATAACACTTTTCCTCCATTTTGAGTTCTTTGAAAGCAAAGTGACGGGAATTGGCGTGGATTTTATCGAAAAAACATTGGAGGTAAGTTTTATGGTCTAAATACAAGATTTTATCTTAGAATTCTCATTTATTTCACTGAAAATGGAAGGATTAATGGGGGATTTTTGCTCTAAGCCTAGGCTATGGTAAATCAGCGATTTGAATGGGCAAACAGAGTCCGATTTTGATAAACTTTATATGTATGGACTTGTGTTGAGATAAGAATTTCGAAAATGTGACTTTTGTAATTTTTCGAGAAGTGTACCGAAAGTCAGATTTTGACAACTTCGTGGGTTTTGGTGTAAATCGAGTTATTTCGATTGGGTTATGTCTATTTAGCCTATTTTGATGTATTCTTATTGATTTTGATCATATTTGGCATCCGAGGAGGTTGACTTGCGAGGCAAGTGCTAGGTGATCTAGGACTTCTACCGATTCAAGGTGAGTGGTGGTAGTTAATGATGCACTGAGGGTTCAAAACTCCTTACTTGCACTATACAGTGCTATGCAGAGATGAAACATGCGTCATGTGACGGGCGTGGTGGTATTTTGACTGGGGAATTGGACTTGATCCTTCCCAATTTGATAGTTTATTGTGTATCATGACTGAGATTGAGCTTATAATTGTGTAATTGTGTTAGTAGCCATGTTTGGGGCCTTGTGCCGATCTGTAGAGTATCAGGGAAGCCCGTAGAGCTAAGTGACCCTTATATCATGATGGACACATACACTCAGACGTAATCATAGCTGTATAGCATATCATGAGCCAGTACTAGATGTGTACTTTGAGAGAGACTACCTGGTGTGGGATTCCCTGTTCTAGCTGAGTGGGCCTGAGAGGCCAAGTCTATATTGACTGAGATGGGGTCGAGGACCTGCGGTGAGGTAATGATATACATACCAGATCGGGATGCACGCCGTAACATTTTACATATATATACATATATATTGGATCGGGCTACACGCCACATCATTATATATATATATATATATATATATATATATATTGGATCGGACTGCACACCGCAGTAATCTATATGTGGATCGGACTGCACGCCGTCGTAATATACATGTGGATCCGATTGCACGCTATAGTATTATTCCGCTTGGGCTGTAGGAGCCCCTCCAGAGTCTGTACACACCCCCAGTGAGCACTGTCGACATTAAATGGATCGGGTTGCACACCGCAGTGCTATATATATTGGATAGAGCTGCACGCCACAGCACTATATATATTGGATCGGACTGCATACCGCAGCGCTATATATATTGGATCGGGCTACACGCCGCAGCATTGTATATATATACATATATATTTGGATAGGGCTGCATGCCACATCTGTATGAGTGAGGGCTAGGTTAGTGTGGGATCATTGTGAGACAGTTGTGGACTGGAATTGGAGTTATCACTGTAGAGATGACTTACCTGTGAGGTTACCCTTAGAACTGTTTAGTGATAGTACATGTGTTCTTATTTTCAGTTGTTATTTATTATTATTACTCACTAAGTTGAAATACACTCACCCCACTCCCCTGCACTTTCTGTGCAGTCCAGGTGTTCAGGAGGGCAGTTGAGCTATCGCAGCTACTTCATTACTATTATTTCGAGGAGACTTCGAGGTAGCTGCCGGCGTCGACAGGACCTGATCTCTTCCTCTTTATCATTTTTTTGTCGTTTCTATTCAGCCTAGACTTGATTTGTGTAAGATATTTCCATCTGTAGAGGCTCAGACTTGTGACACCACGATTGATTGGGCTGTATTTTGTATGTTTATATTTCCACACTTATTGTTTTGATATGAAAACAAGCTATTAAGGTTAATTGATCAGTATTAATTAATAACTGGCTGGTAAATTGGATAACATGGTCGGGCTTGCCTAGCAATGTGTTGGGCGCCATCACGACCGGGTTTGGGTTATGAGAACTTGGTATGAGAGCCTAGGTTAACAGGTCTCGCGAATCATGAGCCGGTTTAGTAGAGTCTCGTGGATCGGTATGAGGATGCATGTGCTTATCCTCGAGAGGCTGGAAACCTTTTAGGAAAGCTTCAATTCTTGAAATTCTTTTCGTGCGATTTTGTTGATCCAAAACTAAACTTTGATATTATATTCTCTCGCAGATGGCGAGAACTCGAGCTTCCGGTCGAGGTGGATGACCACCATTGCCACCTGCTAGAGGCTGTGGACGCGGCCATGGTCGTGGTCATGGTAGGGCAGCTGAGGCAGTTCCAGCTGACCCACAGCCTCCAGTTGCTTTGAGATTCCAGCAGTACCAGTTCAGGCACCAGCTGGGCCCATTGTTATTTCGGGTCTACAGGAGACCATAGCTCAGATATTGACGGTTTGCACTGGCCTGGCTCAAGCAGTTTCAGCTTCCACAACAGCAGCTACATCCGGGACCAGGGTTGGTCATCAGACCCCCGCAGCTCGCACTCCAGAACCGGCAGTGCAGGGCCTGTAGACACCTGAGGCTCCACCGGTCCAGCCAGTGGTCCAAGTACAGCCAGCTGTTCAGGTTCAGGGGGATAGGGTCCCAGTTATGACCGATGACGAGCAGCGTCATCTTGAGAGGTTAAGTAGATTTTCTCCTCCTATTTTCAGTGGTGTTCCGGACGAGGACGCCCAAGGTTTTTTGGACAAGTGCCGTCGGATGCTCCGTACGGAAGGGATCTTGGAGTCCAGTGGTGTATACTTTACTACCTTCCAGTTCCAGGGACCAGCCTTCGCTTGGTGGGAGGCTTATGGGCGCCGTAGACCCAGGGGTAGCACCATTATCATGGCGAGAGTTGTCCACTATGTTCTTGGAGAAGTGGGTACCTTGATCCCAGAGAGAGGAGATGCGTAGACAGTTTGAGGGGCTTCGCCAAGGAGACATGTCAGTGTCGGAGTATGAGGTCATATTCACACAGTTATCCAGATATGCACCATGGTTGGTTCCTACAGACCGGGAAAGGATTGGACGTTTTGTTGATGGCCTTGTTTGTCTTATCCGTATTCTGATTACCCGAGAGAGGGTTTCGTGCCACCTTTTTAGGATGTTGTGGATATCGCTCGTGACATAGAGACAGATCATCGCGGGGAGCGAGAGGAGAGGGAGGCCAAGAGGCCTCGAGGATCAGCTAGTTCTAGTGGCACTCAGACTAGAGGTCAGGGTCAGCAGAGCCGAGGTCGCTCTTTTAGGTCTTCACAGCAGGCCTGATCAGATAATCGTGGGTCGTCTTTTGGCCGTGGTTATCGGGGTTCGCACCAAAGCCAGCCATCTCTCAGCGCTATTCCATCACAGAGTTCTTCACATGCCCCATCTGTCCAGGGTTCTTCTCGACCTAGTTCATCTGCTGGACACTCCGGTGCTAGGGGTTCTTATCAGTCCAAGCCCCCAGCACCTAGGAGTTGCTTCGAGTGAGGAGAGTTTGGGCACATCCGCAGAGAGTGTCCCCATTTTGTTTCCAGGCCATATCAACAGAGGGGGCAACCCTCATCATAGGTGGAGCACAGACCGACAGAGGCAGAGGACAGTAAGTGGTTGATCATCCTAGAGATGCAGTTTAGGGAGGTGGGGCCGAGCACTGCTTTTATGCTTTGCCAGCTAGGCCAGAGGTTGATTCTTTCGATGATATCATTACGGGTACTATTCTGGTCTGTGACAGGGATGCTTCAGTTTGTTCGATCCTGGTTCCACTTATTCTTATGTATCTACATATTTTGCTCCGTATTTGGGCACGACCCAAGGGTGTCTTGTGTTGCCCGTGCATGTATCTACCCCGGTGGGTGATACCATTATTGTGGACCATGTATATCGGTTCTGTCTAGTCACTATTGGGGGTCTGGAGACCCGAGTAGACCTATTTCTTCTAAGCATGATTGGTTTTGATGTTATATTGGGCATGGACTGGCTATCTCCGTGTCATACTATTCTGGACTGTCATGCCAAGACAGTCACTTTGGCTATACTGGGCATTCAGATGATCGAATGGCGAGGCACGAGTGATTATGTACCCAGCAGGGTAATATCTTTCCTCAAGGCCCAACAGATGGTTGGGAAAGGATGTCTTTCTTATTTGGCATTCGTGCGGGAGGTCACAGCTGAGACTCCCAGTATTGATTCTGTTCCCATTGTGCGGGACTTTCCTGATGTATTCCTCTCAGACCTGTCGGGCATGCCGCCGGACAGGGACATTGATTTTGGGATCAATTTGGTGCCAGGCACTCAGCCTATTTCTATTCCTCATCGTATGGCACCAGCTGAGCTGAAAGAATTGAAGGAACAGCTCCAAGAACTCCTAGATAAGGGGTTTATTCGGTCGAGTGTGTCACTGTGGGGTGCACCGGTCTTGTTTGTTAAGAAAAAAGATGGCTCAATGAGGATGTGTATTAACTACAGGCAGCTGAACAGGGTAACAGTGAAGAACAAGTATCCTCTAGCTTGCATTGATGATTTATTTGATCAGCTCCAAGGAGCTAGGGTATTCTCGAAGATTGATCTTCGTTCAGGCTACCACCAGCTGAAGATTAGAGAGTCTGATATTATGAAGACAACCTTCAGGACAAGGTATGGGCACTATGAGTTTCTTGTGATGTCTTTTGGGATGACCAATGCCCCAGCCGTGTTCATGCATCCGACGAACAGTATATTTCGGCCATATTTTGACTTTTTCGTGATCGTGTTCATAGATAATATCCTGGTGTACTCCCGTAGCCAGGAGGAGCATGCCCAACATCTTAGAGTTGTATTACAGAGGTTGCAGAAGCAGAAGTTGTATGCCAAGTTCTCCAAGTGTGAGTTTCGGCTCAAGTCCGTGGCATTCTTAGGACACGTGGTGTCCAGTAATGGTATTCAGGTGGATCCGAACAAGATAGAGGTGGTGCAGAGTTGGCCCAGACCGACCTCAGCTACTGAGATTCGTAGTTTACTGGGATTGGCAGGGTATTATCGCCGATTTGTTCAGGGATTCTCTTCCATTGCTTCACCCTTGACAAGATTGACTCAGAAGGGTGCTCTTTTTGTGTGGTCCGAGGAGTGTGAGGAGAGCTTTCAGAAGCTCAAGATAGCATTGACCACAACATGAGTCTTGATACTACCATCATCGTCAGATCTTTATACTGTGTATTGTGATACCTCAAGAGTTGGCATTGGCTGTGTATTGATGCAAGAGGGTAGGGTCATTGCTTATGCTTCTCGCCAGTTGAAGCCCCATGAGAAAAACTACCCTGTACATGATATGGAGCTGGCAGCCATAGTTCACGCTCTAAAGATTTGGAGACATTACCTATATGGTATTTCTTGTGAGGTGTATACCGATCATTGTAGCCTTCAGCATCTGTTGAAACAGAAGGACCTTAACTTGAGACAACAGAGGTGGCTGAAGTTGCTTAAGGACTATGATATCACTATATTGTATCATCCAGGGAAGGCTAATGTTGTGGCTAATGCTTTGAGCCGAAAGGCGGTCACTATGGGAAACTTAGCTTATATTCCAGTTGGGGAAAAGCCATTTTCATATTATGTTCAGGCTGTGGCCAATCGGCTAGTGAGGTTGGATGTTTCTGAGCCGAGCCGAGTATTGGCTTGTGTTGTTTCTCGGTCTTTTTTATATGATCGCATCAGAGAGTGTCAGTATGATGATCCACATTTGCTTGTCCTTAAAGACAAAGTTCTACACAATGACGCCAGAGATGTGACTATTGATAGTGATGGTGTTCTGAGGATGAAGGGCTGTATCTATGCGCCTAATGTAGATGGCCTTCGAGAGTTGATATTAGAGGAGGCTCACAGCTTGCGGTACTCCATTCATTCGGGTGCCGCGAAGATTTATCAGGACTTAAGATAGCATTACTGGTGGAGAAAGATGAAGACGGATATTATTAGGCATGTAGCAAGATGCCTCAACTGCCAGCAGGTAGAGTATAAGCATCAGAGACCAGGCAGTGTTCTTCAGCGTATGGTTATTTTCGAGTGGAAATGGGAGAGGATTACCATGGATTTTGTAACTGGACTCCCTTGGACTTCGAGGAAGTTCGATTCAGTATGGGTGATTATTGATGGGCTGACCAAATCCGCACATTTCATTCCAGTATGTACTATTTACTCATCGGAATGGTTATAGTTGAGATCTATATCTGGGAGATTGTTCGTCTTTATGGTGTGCCCGTGTCTATTATTTCTGATCATGGTACACAGTTTACCTCGCATTTCTGGAGGGCAGTTTAGCATAAGTTGGGTACACGGGTTGAGTTGAGCATAACATTTCATCCTCAGACGGACGGACAGTCCGAACATACTATTCAGATCTTGGAGGATATGTTGCGTGCATGTGTGATTGATTTTGGAGGTTCATGGGATGAGTTATTTCCACTTGCAGAGTTTTACTACAACAATAATTATCAGTCGAGTATTCAGATGGCCCCGTATGAGGCGTTGTATGGCAGAAGGTGTAGATCTCCCGTGGGATGGTTTGAGCCTGGTGAGGATAGATTGATAGGGACTAAGTTAGTTCATGATGCATTGGATAGAGTGAAGTTGATTCAGGAGAGGCTTCGCACAACACAGTCACGCCAAAAGAGTTGCGTAGACCGTAGGGTTCGAGAGTTGTCTTTTATGGTTGGTGATAGAGTATTGCTGAAGGTTTCACCCATGAAGGGTGTTATGCGGTTTGGGAAGACGGGGAAACTGAGTCCCGGGTTCATTGGTCCTTTTGAGATACTCAGGAAGATTGGGGAGGTGGCATATGAGTTGGCCTTGCTACCCAGTTTGTCTAGTGTTCATCTAGTGTTCCATGTGTCTATGCTCCAGAAGTATGTCGGGGATCCCTCTCATGTGTTGGACTTCAGTACGATTCAGCTTGATGGTGATCAATCTTATGATGTGGAGCTAGTGGCTATTGTGGGTAGACAGGTTCGAAAGTTGAGGTCCAAGGACATTGCTTCAGTCAAGGTTTAGTGGAGAGGCCGGCCCGTGGAGGAGGCTATTTGGGAGAACGAGCAGGAGATGCAGAGCAGATACCCTCACTTATTTGATTCTCCAGGTATGTTTCTTGACCCACTCGAGGACGAGCATCTGCTTAAGTTGGGGAGAATGTGATGACCCGGCCCGTCATCATGTGAGTTATCACCCCGTTTTCCCCGTTATATGTTTGTTCATGTTTCAATACGTGTGTTTGGTGAGTTTGAGTCAATTCGGATCGTGTTTGGTTGGAAATGAGACAAATAGTCTCTTAGGAGAAGACATAGTTGGGAAAAGTCAACTGGATGTTGACTTGTAAGTTAGAGAGCTCGGAATTGAATTCTAATGATTCGGTCAGCTTCGGGAGGTCATTTGTGGCTTAGGAGACTAATCAAAATTGAATTTGGAGGTCCAGTGTAGTTTTAGGCTTGAATTGGCTAAGGTTGAGTTTTGGCAAAATCCGAACGGTAGGTGAGATTTTGATCCGGGAGTTGGAATGGAAGTCCGATAGTTGTAGTAGCTCCGTTAGGTGATTTTGGATATGCCTGCAAATTTTCAGGTCATTCGGACATCGTTTGGTCGGGTTTTTGATCAGATGTTAGTTTCGGATGTTTTAGATGAAACTTAGGCTTTAATTCGCTTTGATTTCATGATTTCCATGTTTAAGGGTGTGTTTTTATGATTGGAACAAGTTCGTATCATGTTTCGGAGTAGGTTGGTGGTTTTCGTTGGGGTCCCGGGGGCCTCGGGATGAATACGGGGGTCCAAACGGACCTTTTTTGGCCAAATGAGGGTTCAAGTCTGCTGTCATAGGTGTAGCAGACATTTTTTCCTCGCAATCGCGAAGATGGCCACACAATCACGTAGCGTATCAAAGAGCTGAGGATCGTTTTCTCTTCATGATCGCAAGGTGCTGGATGTGATCACGTAAGGTGAAGACTGGCTGAATCGCGATTGCGGAGCCTGGATCGCGTTCGCAGAGTGCAAGGGTAGCTGGTCATCACGATCGTGGCTGAGTCCACGCGATCGCGTAGAAGAAAAACAAGCTTGCTAAATTTCTTCATCGCGATCGCATACCAAAGGCTGCGATCGCGTAGAGTAAAGATGCCTGGCAGAAGGGTTTTTAACAGGACATTTCATTCGTGAACCCATAACACTTTTCCTCCATTTTTGAGTTCTTTAACAGGACATTTCATTCACAAATGTTGAAACTGGGACCCCATCGACCAAGATTCTAGTGATAAAATAATCTTCACACTGCACGGTGATGTACAATGCCTTTGTTGTGACTAACCCTTCTGGTGGTAGCTCATCTTCATGAAAAGTGATTTTGTTGCTTCCCAATACCTGGCCTACCATGTTTGCCATTTCTCCACCAGTGATGTTCCTTGGTACATACACCTTACTTAGCACTCTTAACAAGGCATTTTTGTGTGCATCGAAACTCTGTAGCCAAGCAAGGATAATAATATGTGCCGGTGTTTTGTTCAGCTAATCAATGACTGAGTATTTCTTAACTTATATCTTTCTCCAGAGATCATCGGGACCAGCTTTAGTTATGGCTTATCGACTAGAGGCCTACTTAGTCCAATCAGCCAAGTGTTCCGGGGTATAAACCTTGACGATTCTTGTCGTACACTATGCTGCAACTGCTTCCTCGAACTTGTCTTTCCCTTTCCTTCTTGCCTCGGCTGTGTAGTCCCATGGCGTGTCTTTTGTGTGGAATGGCGTTACGGGTGTCATTGCTACCGGAATGGGCACTCTTGCTTTGGGAGGTAATATAGAAACTTCAAATAGTACAGGTGCCTTTGGGGACCCAAAGTCGACCTCAATTGGTGTTGTCATCTTTGTAGAGTTTGGTGTTTCAAACTCAAGCGGTATAAACATGTTCACCTCGTTGTCTCTAGACGGGTTAAATTGGACTACAATTGGATTAAGGGTGACTGTTGATTTTATTGGATCGTCACTTTTTACGTTCAAATCGATTGATCTATTGGGATCCAATTATCCTCTATTTCAATCATGTGAACACCTCCACCCTTATGGTATGGTAGAGGGTTATTGAATACATTCAGAGCAGGCTCATTTACCACGATGGTCTTGTTATTAATCAAAGCCTAGATCTTATCTTTCAGGGAGCGCCATTCATCAATGGTATGCCCTTTCATACTAGAATGGTATGCACAATTTTTATTTGGGTTGACCCGTTGGGAATGGTTTTTAGGGGTTATAGCAGGGATAAGGGTGACATAACCAGTAGCTTTGAGCCTTTTGTACAGCTGGTCAATTGATTCAGCAATGGCAGTATACTATTTTGGAGTCCTGCAGTCAAAATTTGGTCGGGGTCAAGGAAATTTTGATGAGGGGAAGGTGATTGATAGTGGGATTGTTGAGTGCTGTAAGCCTAGTAGATATGTGTGGGCTAGGAATATCTGGGTAAAGCAGGTTGGTATGTAGGAGGTGAAGGTGATTGATAAGCAAGTGGTGGAGTTTGGTAGGAAGGTGTAGATGTTTGGAAATTTGGAGTGGGCTAATATGTAAGTGGAGGTATTGGATAAGTTTGGTATTTGACAGGTGATTTGGTTCTAGTGCAACCATTATGGCGCCTACGTCCCTTTTCTTTGACATACCACTAGACTGTAGAGCCTTATTGGTAGCTTGCAAGGCTTCAAAGTTCGTAACCATACCACTCTTGATACCTTCCTCGATTATTTCTCCTAGCTTGTTGATGTCAGAAAATTTATGATTCTCGATCAGCATCAGTCTTTCCTAGTATTGTGGATCCTGAGCTTGAATGAAAAACTTGTTCATTTGTTCTTCCTCTAAAGTAGGTCGGACCTTAGCAGCCTCTGATCTCCAATGAGTAGCATACTCGCAGAATGTTTTGGTGGGTTTCTTATTTAAATTTTGAATGTAAAACACATCTTGTGCATTTTTCGTGTTGAACCTAAATCTATCCATGAAGTCGGACACCATACTTACCCAGTTTGACTACTTGTTTGGGTCTTGGTTAATTTACCAAGATAGAGCATCTCCTTTCAGGCTCCTCATGAAAAGCTTCATGCAATCTTCTCGTCTCTTCTTACTCCGGCTAGCTTGTCGCAGTATGTTCCCAAATGAACCCTAGGATCCCCTGTACCATCAAATATTTTGAACTTGGGAGGTTTGTACCCATCGGGAAACTAGACATTGGATTGTATGCATAGATCTTCATAGTTTAGCTCCTCAATTCCCTTACTTCCTTCAACGCCTTGAATTCTGGCGGTCAACCTTTTAAGCTCTTCAGCCAAATTTCTGATGAATGAGTCTTTATCATTGGACTTAGGTGTGCTTGAGATGGGCTGGGTGGAGTGCAGCACAGTGTCCACATAGATGGAGGTGTTGTGTTAGGTGTGGCCGTGGTCAATTATAGAGTTTAAAGGTTCAGGGATGAGTAGTGAAGTATTGTTGGGAGTGTGGGGAAATATTGCAGTGGTGGTGAGGAGCGGGTTGCTTTGGGATGTTTTGTGGAGGTATGTGATTCTGAGTATTTAGGAAAGTAACTTCTGGAGTGGTGAGGGAAAAGGACAGACTAGCCAAATTCTAGACTTGATCAAGTTCTTCTTGGAACTTCAATAGTTTTTGTTCTAGTTGAGAGGTATTTTCCTTGGAGACCAGAGCACTACGAGCGACTTCTACATGTTCAGCTGAGTTGTTCGAATCTTCCATTCTTCTTTTGCTTTTGTGTCTGACAGGACTGGGAGGAGGAGTAAGTGGAGGGCCCCTGGATTATGTAAAATATAATGATGTTGCCAGAGTCCACGAACTAACCTTTGAGGAGGGGAATAAACAAAAAAGTAAAAACAAAAAGGTGATAAGTCAGTAAAGATCATAAAGAAGAAATGTTGCGATATTTAAACATGCAGTGCAAGAAATATAAAGTTCTTCCTAATTTTTGGGGGGCCTTGTTGTGCCCGAGGTAGGCCTAGGAACAAGTCAATTTTGAGAACTTAGAATGCTAAATGCCTCATTTTATTGATAAAAGGGTAGAAAAAATCCAAAACGACAGTAAATAAGAAAAAGTCACTAATAGACATTGGCCTTATTACATCTTATGAAAATTGGAAATTCCTATATATTTGGTCCAAGAAGGACCTTCCTTAGACTCGGCATTATTAGTTCCCTCGAACAGTTTTCCCAGCTTGCGCAGTCCTAGCAGCAAGTAGGCTCTGGCTAGATGTCCATCTTCATTTCCTTCAGCAGTTCGGTAATCTTCAACCCTCTTTAGAAACTTCCTCTCCAGTTCCACTAAATCTTGCTCTAAACAGACTAGTTGTTTGTTGGCGCTGACAGCCATATCCTTCCATTCTTCAATTAGTTTTTGATTGGCTTCTTGTATTTCACGGGGCTCATTTTCTGAAAGCTCTTGCGCAGTTGGTTGTATTTTA